>CAAKHD010009182.1:2547-42570 GCA_901007705.1 Fistularia tabacaria | reverse complement strand
AGGCCGGGCGGGCGAACTGCGCTTCTTGGCCTCTTCCCTCTCTTTCTTTTCCCTCCGTTTGTTCTCCTGAACACACACACACACACACACACACACACACACACACACACACACACACACACACACACACAGGCGGCTAAAAGATCTCAATATGACTTTGTTTTTTTCTCCGTTCATTTTGTAATAAAATTGCTGTAACGGGCTGGTTGACAAGTGAGCCCGGTTGTGTTTTTGCATGGACAACACACACACACACACACACACACACACACACACACACACACACACACACACACACACACACACACACACACACACACACACACACAACTTGACTGCAGCGGGTCATATGGTCTTACACATCAACACTTCATTCAGACATTTTACTGTGAATCAAAGAGCTACTGCACACACCATCACACGCAGCAAATATATAGTGTATTTTCCTTTTTATTTGTTCATAATTTAAACACACATTCAAGTATATTCCCTGTATGAGGTGAACCTGAATCTCTCAACTGGCTGTTCAAATCCTACCCCACCACCTCTTACGGGGGTTTGCAGGATTTAAAGGTTAAAAAGTCTTATTTCCTGTGTCACGGGGTGACGTGGTGGTGGACTGGTACGCACCGACTCGGTGAGGCGTCGGTCCTCGGAGCAACGCTGCATGTAGAAGGATTTGATCTCGGCGGGGAAACGACACAGCAGGATGGTCTCGTTGATGGTGTCGGTCATCAGCCTCTCCGGAGCCTCGGGGATGTCCTGAGAGACGCACCAACAATAAGTCACCACTCAAACAGCCGACGAAACAAAATCAACTCAAAACACCTTCCCGTTAGAAAATAAACATCCTCTTATCCAAATGTTGAACGTGGTCTTTCCAGAGCTGGCACTCGTCGTAAGCTAGCGGAGATCCTGAGGAATGTCTAACCTCTCCAAACTCATAGTAGGTGCCGTTGTCCTTCTTGACGTCGTGTTCTCTGAGCCACTCGATGGCTTCAGAATAGTTCATCCGCCTGAACGGCCTCTTCGGGGGCTTGAAATTCTAGAAAGAGACAAAAATGAAACATCATCACCGAGCATCCCATCAGAAATACCTGAAGCTGAACGCCCAGAATGACCAAATGACAATGGCTTTCCATCACTAAGTTTCAGACCTCACAGCCTTAGAAACACAATTTAAGATTTAAGAAACATTTACATTTTTTAGGTTAATCCTTTGGCTCTTTCATTCCCAGACATGGAGATTCCAACGGGGCGGCAATGTCTCCCTGTCCAAACTAATAATAATGATAAGAAATGATCAATATTTCTACAAAGCTTTTTCCATCAAAGTGTAGTGCACTCCATCATGTCATTTATTCCACTCAATGAGGCTGGAAGCATGTTCAAGTGCTGCTAGTATGACTGACACGTTCTTCTTTTGAATTGTTTTTATCTATTTATCGTTCATGTATTTTTTATTTTAGGCTTTCAATGATCTACCATTCTATTTGTTTTTACGGAGTATGTATGAGACGCCGATCAGGACAACCTTTAAGTGTTGTGACAATGACAATAGAGACTTACCCTTCCCGACGGTGATTGTCTCGAATCCATTTGATCATTTAGGTTTTCCAAGTGTGAACATCTCTCTCTGTCCACAGCCTTCAGAGCCCCGTCGGCAGTAATGGTGAGTATTCAACCGATTCTAAACCTGAGACAAAGCGTACCGGGTTGATGTCAGCAAGCAGCTCCCCGGCGGGGGACTTCAGCACTCGGTCCACCACGTCGCAGACCAGGTCCTCCAGCCTGTTCAGCAGCTCGTCAAAGGTGATAAAGGGACACTCCGCCTCGATGTGAGTGTACCTGAAAACCACGAGCAAATCAGCAAAGGCAGATTCATGCTAAGAACTCACACGAGCCACATTTACAACCACTGTCATCTCTCTGTAGCTAGCTCAAAGATACGAAGGTCCATCTTTTCATGTTAGCTCGGCCTGGGACACAGAAGCCCATCATCTGCTCATCGTCTGCTCATCACACAGGTTTAACTCCTCTCCACCTCTGCTTCTCTTGTCAATAGATTCCACAGAACCATCTCAATGTGCAGGCCACTGATGCTGAGACAGAAACAATCCCGGTCCACCAGAGAGGCAACAGAGAGACAGAAAATAAGCTTCAGATGTGTGACTCAGTGTGGGAAAATTCTGGGGAAAAAAACTTCTTCCTTCGCGCCGCTCCCCTCAGAGGTCCCCATAGCCAATCATCTGCCTCCATCCAACCCTCTCCTCTCACACCAACTCCCTCCCTGTGCTCTTCCCTCCATCCATAAACCTCCTCTCTGGTCTTCCTCCGGACCTCCTGCCTGCCAACTCCACCCCGAGCGTCCTTCTCCACAGATCGCTCCTCTGTCCATGTCCAAACCCTCTCAGTCCAGGACATCTAGCTCGTGCCATCCCTCTGATGGCACTCCTTCCTGATCTTCTCCATTCTCCTCACTCCCAAAGAGATCCTCAGCATCCTCATCACTGCTGCTCAGTGTCTCAAACCAGGACAACATGGCTGCCCTCTCCTCCGTCCTCTACATTTTCCTGTCATTCTGGCAGATACTCCTTTCTCTTCCACACCTGATCCTTCTCTCCAACTGGTCCAACTTGCTTGCATTCCTGTCTCTTCAACTCTTCTCCAGTCTTGGTTACTGTGGACTGGTGACCCTCTGTCCATCTAATCCTCCCCCTTCTTCATCTCCACTCACTGTAGACTCAGTTTCACTTGGGTTCCTATCAGTCACACACGTATATTCTGTCTTGCTGCTGCCAACCTTCAGCCCTCTCCTTCCAGGTCGTACCTCAACCGCTCTAGATGTTCCTCCACCTACTCCCCCCCCCACCAAAAAAAAACACTGGATCCTAAAACTGTTTGGTGAAAAAACTACAAATGTAGGTCAATGAATTATTTTGTCCAAATTTCAATATTTGTTTTCCAAAAATTCAAACCAATCCATGTGCTCATTGAAATCAGTCACTTAAATCTCGAAAAAGGAAAAAACTGTCAACCTCTGTAATTAAAATGCACCTGAATTTATCGAATATATATCCAATTGAAGGTTTCAAATAATTGTTTTACGATCAAATTTTACATAGTATTCAACAAGACGAAGACTTTTTAAAAAAAGCCAATAATCATTATGGACTCTGTGTGGTTCAAGTGAAGGGTGAAGTTCACTGGAGAGACCTAGGCGAGTTCTCTGCCAGTGGATGATTCACATAGCAACATCATAGCGGCCAAATGGCTGGTGAGAGACCAGTTTGTATCGGAGTTCATCTACTCTACATCTCCCGCTGGGCGGCGGTTCACGGGCCGAGGAGGGTTCTCACTCGGAGAGGTGTCTGCGGGTGCGGGACTGCTCCGCCCGGTACGACTGCGCAATGCAGAAGGAGTCGCCCAGCGCAGGTATGCAGGTCTCCAGGTAAAGCTGGGAGGACTGCGTCAGGTACGCCTGCTCTCCGAAGTAGTTGAGGCCAAAGAGCGTGGAGCCGCCCTCCACCTGAGTCTGCACCAGGGTCGGAGGAAAGATCTGGAAAACAACCAGAACTCAAATGTGACGGGATCACAGCGCCCAGTTGGACTGGGATTCAAGACAGAGAGAGCGCTTCCTACGTACCAGCCTGGACCCGACCTCTGAGACCTCTGTCTTGTTTTTCGAGGAAAGAAAACAACTTAATGCCCTCACCTCATGGTAGCCGCGCTCAAAGAAGTGGTCCCTGAAGCACTGCGTGACTGTGGACCGGACCCGCAGGATCTTGGAGACATTCTCCCCTCTGATCATCATGTGTCGGTTGTTAAGCTGGACATCCACGTCAGACTCCTCGTTCACCAGGTTGTCGGCTCCGCCGGCCGGGGCAAGGCCGATCAGCTCCCAGAAGTCGCAGTGCAGCTCATGGCCTCCGGGCGCCTGGAGAAAGACACAGGGTGGAAAAATGGAAAAGGCTAGTTCCTTGGTCAAAGCAGAGGTGACAAGAACAGAAAATGACTTGGGTAATTCTGATTGAGTTTTACTGCTGTGGCTCAATCTGTTTTTGAAAAACAACTGCTAATAGCTCTGATCACGTTCAATCATCAATATTATTTTTTAATTCATATTACAAATAACATTTCTGCCCATAAAAAACACAGTTGAGTCCCACGATCACGACCACACCCTGAAGACAAACTACACAATGAACCCTCATTCATGGCTGGGTCCTCCACATCTGGAACTGGGGTCGCTGGCAGGATACCCACTGGATAAAAACAGCACGTCTGGAGGCATTTCCATGTTGCATGTGCAAAAGCATCACCCCCTCTCAGATGTCTGACGATTTCACAGTTTTGTTTCAATCAATGACTGAAACCACAGAGCTGCTTCGAGACAAGAAGACACACAATGTTTGCGTTCACCTGTTTCCCCTGTGGCACAGGGGTCACGGTTCCATACAGAGCCACCGTGCTCTCAGTGGACAGCATCAAGCCATTGTAGCACTGGCACTGAAGAAGAGCAGGATACAAAGCCAGAAGGGATGAGACACTCCATTGGTATTTGGATAATATGATGGTTTCATTTGATTGATTTGGCACTTGATAAAAAACAGATATATATCTATTTGAATACACCTGTGAAAGCCTGTCCTACCAGCTTATCAGAAAGGACACATTGGAGGAAACCAGTGCCATCTCTCAGCACCAGGAACATCAGGTTCTTTCCTGCAGCCAAACAAAGAAAATATGTGGATTTGAACCACAAAGCCTTCAAACGTATGGATTCCAGATGCTCTCCGCGCTCCTCACCCTGTCTCCTGAGCCGATGAACCCACCCGAACACTTTGACTCTCTGGCCCCTTTTTGGGCCCAACTGGTGGATTTTCATCTGCAAGAACAACCAACAATTGTCCAACAAAAAAGCATCCCCGACATTATCACAGCTCAAGAGACAAGCGTCCATCTCCTCGGACAGGCCACGAGGAGCTTCAGGGTTTTCTGTGCTAAATTGAATCATAGATGGATTTGGGACAGAGGTGAAGTTTTTGTTCCACTCCCTTTTTCAGAATTAAATTTGTGAAGATGTCAAAAAATTGAACCGCATGGATAATAACCCAATGCTTATTGTTTAATTTCAAGTTACAAAGAGAGAGAAACAATTCTAAGGGCTGTTAAGGGAATTCTTGCCGTGCTTTATTACATGTACATTTTAAACAACATACATTATATAACGTATCTATTTCTACCTTTTGATTAAAATTACAAGAACAACAAAAGTCACCCAGTGAAAACGTGTCCTAAAAGTGAAGGACTTACCGTATCGGGCTCTGGCAGGCTGGGGTCCTTTTCTATGACGATCTTCTTGGCTTCTTCCAAATTCTTCTCTCTCCTCTCGGTGTCCTCTGCCTGCCCGACAAATTCAAATACCGCCCGGTGACACAAAGACATCATTCAACAGCACGTTTTTACTTGTCTGACTGACTGGAGGAAGAAATGTATCGATTTGGCAGTGAGAGCAGAAGGGAGACGCACCTCCTTCTTTTCTTTGGCATCATTCTTCACCCTCTCACGGTTGTAGACCTTCTTTGCATTCTTCATCTGGGTCTTAGAAATCACTGCCCAGCGCTGGGTGGGAGTGAAAACGGTGGAAATGATTCACATTGATCACAGGGCTGGAGTATGTGGAGAATTCATGATGCCACACTCTTAAACGTTGCTGTCACTGCGGAAATGAAGCTAAGGGTTCACCTAACATCTGACAACAATTGCATCATTTGAAGGTCAACCTCCATGTTTTTTCACACATGAATTCCCTGGAATAACCACCGTCATGTGGTCCCTGTTATAAGACTATTTAAAGAAGAATCCATCGTAACAACATGTTTGAAAACACCTGCGGTTTAGCTTTTGCTTGCCCTTTTATTCAATCTTGCAACTATTTGAAAACCACCCAGTGTGCTGCATCCATATCAAAAATGAATTTCTTTGTCACATCAAACTCAGAAAGATTCATTCCACACCATAAATAGCACCAACACTTTAGTTGTGAAGAGGGACAATAAACACAAAGACAAACCTCTCCCTCGTTCTGCGAGTCAACATAAATGGTGGGCAAAGGCTCTTTTCCAGCTGCCAGCAGAGCCTGAACACACACAGGAGACATGGAATTGAAGGACCCTCGAAAATAACGATATGGACGTTCATATCATTTTAAATGTTTCAATGACATTTTCAATAGGACAGACCTGAAGGGAAGAGCATTTGGCTTACCTTGAGGGGCGTTTTGAAAGGTTTCTGCTCTGAACCGTCTCCATCCTCGTCGTTTCCACATTTGTCCGAAACATAAAGCTCTCCTGAGGACAACATTAGCCACCTCTTAAAAAAAGTAATAGGACTGACATAAACCTAAGTAACACCTAAGTGTGCACAGCCTCTAACGCCTTAGTCAATATGTCAAACAATTCCTGATGCCAATGCTTCTGTGCTTTCTGATGAGGAAACACTGGATACAAGGTACAAATGTGTAAATACCAACATTCAAAAAAGGCAGGAATTAATACTTGCGACCACAAGGAAGCACTGAGGCGCCTCAGCACAATAACAGCAGCAAATGTGGAAATACAGGTCGCTTTCGCGGTTCCCTCGTTCTATACATGTTTGTGGGTAGTGACGCGTTTATAGTGAAAATATGATAATATGATGTGTGTAAATATGCCATCGTTGGCGCTGCACAGATGGACGGTTTCGGCGTCCTGCAGCCTCACAATGACGTACAAAGCCCTTTCAGCTTCCGGGCTGCAAAATGACAGCTTTCACTGGCGTGTAGAAAACTCCGGAAGCCTTCCGTCTGTCACGGTTACTTTCCAGATTAGTCACCATTCAAAAAGAGAATAACTCTTGAGTGTGAAAAGATGAATGCCCGTCGATTTATACGTTAAATCCAACGTTAGCCCGCATGCTAATTCCCAAGCGTTCCTCTAACTGATGCAATACATAGGACACACATGTCTGGCTAGCTGGCTAGCTAGCTAGCTAGCTAGCAGTGGGTCTATTTCTTACCCACTGAGACCTGTTCCACACCTTCCGTTATGTCCGTCGCCATATCAGTGCGGGAACTGTCACGGTCCGCCGAGGCGTACTTCTTCTTGATAAAACGAAGGCCTGGGAGCGACTGTCGTTGGCGGCTGTGAAGCGGCGGACCTGTAACTTTGCATCAGACTACCCGCAGGTCGGTGTTGAAGAAGGAGCCCGGAAAGGAGGAGGCGTCCTCGTCGATGCGGAACAATACAAACAGCGCTCATTGGCTGCTAGGGATGCGTCATCGCGCTGCGGCGACGATGATTGGTGTACGTCTCCGTCAATCAAAACGGGGGCAGGGCTCGGCCACGACCACGCGCTTGCGCACAAGTACTCCTGCTTTGACACGTTCTGAATTGTGTTGAGGTTTTGCAACCATACCTTGACAACACAAAGATAAGGGTCTGGAGCAGGAGAACATCCCCTCCATCACCGGGCCCTCCTTTTCAGCCGCTGCCTGAAACCTGTAAAATTAGCTTTAAAACCCCACCGCTCCTTGTCAAAGCATAGTGACAAACTGAAGCTGGAAACTTCAAATGTTGTCGACACGGTGGTAAAACTCAGCCGCATCTGCAAAGCTGAATTCATGCCTCTAATCAAATTTGAACCCTTCAGGGTCATTCTCATTGAAATACTGAGCTACTGAATGAGGAATGTGAAGAGGCAGATGCATGTCAGAGTGGTGTAGGACGTGTGAGAGCTGAGAGACAGGCCTGAGCTCTGAGCCCCTTCTTCTGCTTCACTATGGTGATGGACAGGATGGCAGATGAGTTTGACAGGAATCTCCATAGACCAAGATGTCTGCAGATGACTTCATCTGTCGTGAGAGCAGGGAACAGGTGGAGCTCTGCCCTGGAGAGGACAGGTGGTGAGCAGCAGCGAGACAGAATACATGCGTAAATGAGAGGAATCCAAGTGGAACAGGGAGGTTACAAGGAGCAGAGATAAGGACGGTGGAGGGTTTGCAGTGCAGAGGGTCAAACCTCCAGAGCAATGGGGAGCTGGATGATTGTGGATTCCCATCACCTTTGCCAGGTGAGGAGATGTGCAGGGAAGAGTGTTGGCATGGAAGATTGGACAACAGAGCATCTTTTCAATGCTAGTCGAAGATTTTGCCTACGCTCGTGTTATTAGGAAGAGCTAAGAGCTTCGAGGGTGGATGTTTGTAGGAACCCAATGCCATCAGAAGTAAAAGCGGTAATTCATCGCTTTAATCATTTGCTGTTCTAGTTTTATGAACAATTTGAAAGCAAAAGCTCAAAAGCTACTTTTACTAAAAAACAAAGACAACAGATGGCATTGCTTTCACTCTCTCTCTTTATTGGGTGTTTTCATGGTGCATTCAGGAACCTGCAGCAGCCAGCAGCTCCGGCAGCAGGTAGAACAGAGCATTTTGCAAGATTAGAGATATATTTTATACCAAAGTTCCAGAGCTTACGGACAGAGCATTCTGTGAGGATGGTCAGTTGTCTCGATTTGTCATTAAAAGGCCTTTAATAACTCGTCCTCACACTGATAGGACCTACGACGGTCTCCTTTTGCTGTTTCAACACAAATCACGACCCCGTTCTTCACACTCATTCACACACACACACACACACACTCGCACGCAGGCGTCAGTTTAGGGGAACGTTGTTTGCTTGGACTCCATCCAGGTCTGACCGACGTATAAGTGCTGTAAATCCTTGAGCCACGCTCTTCTAACCTTGCAGGAAAGGAAACCGGACATTCAGAGGCTTCTCTAAATTTAGAACAAAGCAACCTGAGAACTTCTTTCAGTCAAGCCGAGGGCGAAAAAGGGAAAAACTGGGGATTTTTCTTTTTAGCTTCTCAATAATGAAAGAAATAAAATAAATTGCACTTCACCAAACTAACTAACTTTTCTCTCTCTGGGCAGTAAGTGACAGTAAATCCTCAATCCAGAGACATTTATATTTGATTTAAACTCCGGGGATAGATAAAGACATGCAGGGAGGAAGACAGTCTAGAAACATAAATATATGACAGAAATATAATTTAAGATGTGGAACAACATATATAAGGTGACAAACATGGGGTAACAACGTCCATTCTAGGGTGTTTTTTTTTAGGTCCTTTTTATGTTTTTGATTTTTTTAAACCTTTTGTATTTGTGTTCAACAAATGAATAGCAGCAGATTTTTTAGTTTTTTCAAAAGATATTTAGTTTTTTTTGTGCTCTGTTTACAAGCTGAAGAGGTTGGTGGGAAACCAAAACCATCTTGACCACTGACTTCATCTGTGCTCGCCTCAGAAAATACTTTTTTTATTGCTTTTGCTTTTTCGCACCAAAACAACGAATGAGACCATGTGCTCCTTTTACCAATCGCTCAGGGAGTTGGCTGTTGATGTTACCATGGAAACCTCATTGATTCGCCTGGTCTGATGGCAGATGCCGTCGGTGTTGACAGAGATGGTTTCGGTGAGCAGGTTCCCGTTTGGTCTCTCTAGGGGGCGCTGACGGGTTGCAAAGGGGGGCAAGGGGACGAAGCGCCCTCCTGTCGGGGCAACAGGACGCCGTAGACGCTCAGGCCCCCGCCTCCTCCCGACGATGTCGCCCCCTCCTGGACAGCAGCAGCCGAGGCGGTGACGTCTTCGTTGTAGAGGCGCTTGATTCCATCGTAGAAGTCGTCAACCTCCATCTCCTCCACCTGAACACACACTCAGCGTGACTCTGAGACGCAATCCATTATTTCGATTGATGTGGCCCTCAATCCGTTGTGATGAGACTAATCAATTGACCCGCAGAGCCCAACTTGGTTGAACAATAAAAATTCCTGTGTAAGGTTGTTTTATGAAAGACGGAACAATCAGACATTTCTGATGCTTCAAATGTGCTGTTCATAGTTTCTGTGTCCAGCAGAGAGCTGGTGTTACCTTGCGCTTTGCAGAGGCCTTGCAGCGTAGAGTGACCTGCAGGGGCTGCAAAGGCTGGAGGTGTTTGGGCGGGGAGAGCAGAGCCGGGAGGCTGCTGTCGGTGGGGGCGGACAGGAGGGAGCTCCAGGAGTGCCGGCCGCCCACAGGCCCCACCGCTGGGGCCCAAGGCTGCCCGGGGTCTCCGGAAGACTGTGGAGGAACGCTGATGGTCCCTGAGAACAAACATTCAGCGCCAGTCTGTGAGTCTCAGAGAGCGAAACATGTTCACAAGTGAGGCTTGTATTTTGACTCATAGAACAGATGTTTTTTGGGTCCTTTAGTTCATTGTCATCTATTTTCAGAAATGAATGAGAAACTCAAAACAGTTTCCCACGACAAACAAATGTGAAAGCTTTACTGACAACCATGGGATGAAACCTCAGCCTGCTGCTGCTCACTGGGGGCAGCCCCTTCATCTATATGTGATCTATTCCGTTTAGTACCTAAATATAACCCAAGAACGGCTATGTATGTTCCCCCACTGTCTATTTAGTAATCCCCCCAGGGTCAATTCTACACCAGGTCACAAAAAAGAAAGGGGAAAAAAAAGGCTAAATTGTTTCCTGGTCACATTTGTTACACTGCGATCAGAGTATCGGACAGTGAATGTGGTGTGAAGATACCCAGTGTGCGACCCAGCCGGGAGGGGTCAGGGGTTGGGCTCTGACGGGGTTGGTAGATGTAGACAGTGTTGGGAGGCAGGGAAGATCTCAGCGTGGACAGACTACGCGCCACAAGCTCTCGACTGCGGATCAACTCGAAACTGTCAATCTGATGTAGAGAGACGGGGAGGACACTCATGAATAATTCTCTACAATTGTTCAAACTGAGAAACATTTCAAATGACAATATTTAACGTTGCCAAAAGGGAGGCAAGAACATGTGTTGTCAGCTCCGTCTAGAGGTTATTCTGTGTAATCACACCAGCGCTAATATGAGTAATAAGAGGTTTTTCAGGATGCACAGAAGAGCAGCATCACTAACTGGCTGCTAACACAACCTGATTACACAATATGGAGGCACATATGAAAAGGAGACAGTGGGAGTGCAGAGAATGCCGGGCAGGATTGGACATGTTTGCTGGGAAACTTTATTCTTCCAGGTGTGGCCAGATAGAGACATGGCATGGAGCTTTGCTTCGACATGGGGGTTTTCTCGCTGAAAATGGATGAACTACCAATGATTATGAAATTCAACCTGACAAATACTCAGAGCAAAATTCAGAAGGCTTGCGCTCTGGGAATGACCTGTTAAATGAATCCACATGGCGGTTTGACAAATGTCCCGGTACCTTTCTCAGCAGCTCGACAGTGAGAGCCAGCCAGTCCGGGCAGCAGGTCTCCAATTCCAGAGTGATGATGGCCAGAGCCAGCATGGACCCTCTCAGCTGAAGGAGTAGAAGACGAACAACGGCATGCATTCATCTCATTGGGGAGGAAAGCAAGGCAGGAAGACGGAGAGCGACCAGTGTGTGAGTGCATGTACCTGTATGAGTGTGTGATCTGCCAGGCAGTGGTAAAGTCGCTGTGTGAGCAGGGCCAGATGCTGGGAGCGGTTCATCCCCAGCATAGACTCCAAAAACCCAGAGCGACACAGCGACACCATTGCATGGAACTATGGGGAGGGAAGAAGAGTAAAGACATGGAATAATAAAGGTTCTTTTCTGCAATGCTATTCAACAGGGTAATCTAAGGCAAACATTAGTGCACTTTCAGACGACTATCCCGTATCTTGGTTGGACAACAACACCGGAGACAATTTTAAAAGAAGACTGTAAAAGACAAAACAACTCCCAGTTGATGGCACGTGTTTGCTGAGCTCACACACACACGAAGAAGAAGAAGAAGAAAGCAAGAAAGCTCATCCTGCTGAAGCCGATAATCAGGCTGTTCTCTTCTCTGGCCACTAGATGTCACCAAGCTGACGATTCAAGCAAAGGACTTGGAAAAAAAACCTTGAGACTAGCAGTGACCCGGTCAGCTGAATATCCAGGACAAATGAGCGGCTTTGTGGGGGATGAGGGGCAGCACAGCGTGGCGGACGTACGATGTGCAAGAAGTCCAGTGGCGTGGCTGTGTGCAGATCCCAGCCGAGCTTGTCCAGGATGATCCTCTCCATCCTTAGGATCTCTGACGGGGAACAGCCACAGCTGCTGGAAGCAGCTAGCTCCTTCAGAGGCGGCACACACTGACACACACACACACACACACACACACACACACACACACACACACACACACACACACACACACAGACAGAGTTTTTACGCACTCTATGCCTGGTAAACAACATGCCGGCTCCATGAGCTGTGCATAGATTTGCGGGTGTATCTGTCACTGCAGTCATTTCTCACCTCGTCCTCCTCACAGGTCTTGGCAGCCAGGAAGAAGCAGGCGATGGCGATACAGCGTAGGTACTTTGGACGAGCCTGAGGATGACAAAGTAAAAAAATCTTTGAAAAGTTGCAGTTGATTGATGGATGTTGTAGCTCTTCCTGGAAATGGTGCCCTGATGGAAACGTTGCTGTTCTATGGATGTCCGTAGAATCACACCGTCATTTTCTAGACGTCGTTCTTCACAGGAACAATCTTGGAGGAACAGTTTTCAAACAGAAAGTGATAGTTTCGCTTCACAATCTGATACAGTTTATTCTACAAGATAATATGAATCATCTTGGGTCCTGCTCAAGGTTTATGATAAATAAAGTGCTCTTGGTGTCTCTGTCTAACAGCGCAGGTTTAACAGAGATCCGCAGCTGTGTTATCAAACAGTACTTTGTTATTTTACAGCTCTAAATGTAAACGTGATTGTATGAAAATAGCACCATAACTTCAGCAGATCAGCAAAGTCTAAAGTTCAATGCAAGATCAACCCTGATCCAAATCAGCCGGACATTAAATGAAAGACTTTGGTTTCATTGTGTCAGCAGCCCATAAAGACATATTATTTTCTGATTTTCATTTTAAGGCCTTAGCTGTTACATGAATTTAATGGAGCAAGACCCAGGTCAGTGAATGAGCTTTCGTGGCTTCAGCTGGCAGCCCTGCTGGCTTTTTGCTCGTTTTTGATGCGAGGAAGATGAACGTGGACCTTCCTGCGATGGTTCGTGACAAACCTGTGTAACCTGCTTCAGATCTGCACCGCGATGACACTGAAATCCCCTCATTCTTTTTATTTTGGATTTCTACTTCCGTGCATTTGTATCCAAGCAACAGCGATCGATAGCTATTTTGACCGAACTCACTACAACGTTCTACACTGCCATTTGTCTCAGTGCTACAACATTAAACACCGCTTTTCACGGCCACTGGCAGGAATCATTAGTCAGCAGTCTGCCCTTCATTTCAACACTGAAATCACTTATTGATCAGGAGTCATGCTAAGACAATGTTCACACATCTCAGTGCAAAGAAATCCATTAACGCTATGAAGCCTCTCTCAAAGCTTCAAAACACCAGAATGTCCAACGACAACACAATCAATGATTGCAGTATTAAAGCTAAAAATTTTGATAGTCTATGATCAAAATGTGGTGGCAAATTTTAATGGGAATAAAAATCTGAATTGTCTGATTTCAGTTTATCAAATGTGGATGCAGAGGTTTCTCCACAGTGAGCTGAATATATTTGTGTTGAGGATAATTGCTAACGTCACTGTGGGCTTTGGCAAAGGGTTCATTCACACTTTATACAATTCTTGACATAAGGACCAGTAAATGGATCTATAATCTAGAATACAATGACAGATTAAGGGATGTGAAAATTGTCACTAGTTGTAATCCAGGTTCATTTACGCTTTTTTTTTTTTCTTTTCTTTCAATGAAAACCCAAGCTTCAATTATTTTTTATCCAAACTAAATTACGAGTATAATGTGATGGAAGGAACCCTGGTTTGCAATTTAAACGCAGCTCCAACGTTAATGAGGTATAAAAAATGTATGATCAATAAAACCAAAGACAGAACTTTATCTTTTATGAGTGTGCTATCTTCTGCTGATGGCAGTAACTTTTATCTGCAAACATCATCAGCAGACAAATCCAATAAGTCTAGTATTTTTGTCATTTTTGACTCCCAAATATGGACTTCAGTTCTAAAATTCCCATATTGGTCAGGGTGCTTGCAAAAAGTCAGGCTGACTGTGTGTTTTGTTCCACAACCCACAGCCTGGATCATGAATCAAGCAAGAAGTTGGACTGAAGGCAGTCACTTTTTATGTTGAAGTGATTTGCGTGGAATCTGGTACAAAACTAATATTATTACAGGTAATAATAATAATAATAACAATGATAATAAATAATCATTTGATTGTCTCTGTGATGCATTCAAATGCACTGAGATTCCCCAGGTTCTTTAACCCGGATTATACAGTGTTACTGCAAAACACAGCTCAAAATGCAAATAGAAAAGTATATACACAATTTTGTATTTCATCTTGCATTGTTGAGTAGGAGCTGCAGCAACCGAAAGCAATTTCTCCTTGGCTATCAACAAAGTCATTCTGATTCTGATCACTGCAAGCCTCTCCTTACCTTGACGGTAGCCAGGAAGCGGTCCAGGATGCTGACAGCAAGTACCAGAGTCTCGGGGTACAACTGCAGCCTGCTGTGGAGGTCCAGCAACCAGCACACCACTTCATCACGCTGGGCAGGGGAGATGTCTGTACTCTGCAAATACACACACATGCTTACTAGGCCAGTGGGACACACTCGCTGTGGATTTAGCCCAGGGGACAAGAACATCTGAAGCACAGCTCAAGAAGGAAACGTGTCACATTCTATGTATCGCGCTGTCTTTCTTACAGATAATTAACAGTCTAAATACAAAGATGGAAAGGACTGAAGCCATTGATGGACACATAATGGAAAGGAATAAACATTTCATTCATGCAAGGAGAGCCACTTCGGAAGAGACATTTTACACCTATCACACGTACGAGTTATCAGACAAGCTAGAAAATGTGAATATGAGAGAAATTGCAGCACTGCAGTCAAACACATGATCTCAACTTGTTTTTCTGGATCATGAAGTTACTGCTTCTGGAGCAGTCCCCCGGCGAGAGCCAGCTGTGGGAGGTATTTTGGAACGGAGTTGAGAAGAAAACAAGATTTTCTTGTCTTTTCAAACAGTGGTGTGACTTCCAGGAAAGGTTTGGTTGGACTCCAGGCCGCGGGGCCAAACTCCTATTGACAGGCCTACTTCTTCACCTGAACCGCTGAGGGACGGATGTTTACTCAGGACCTCCTGGAGCTGTTTGCACTGCCATACTTCTACTGGTGAGACCATCGGCATAGCTCTAAACCAGATGGGTGACAAGACAACAGAAACGTCATTTCTGCCGTGTGTGTGGACACATCGGCAGCTCTCCGGACAAAGCAACCACTGGGCACTCTTCCCCTGTGACACACCTGCTCCTCAGAATCGCAGAGCTCCTCTCCATACACAAGTCGGACATGAACAGGTCCACTCTGGCCTTGGCATATGTGCCATTCGTTTAAGAAAAAGGATGGCAAGTATTTCCAGAGGGGCTGCCGCTGTTGCTGCTCAGCCCACAAAATCCATTCTTTGAAAGCCAATGCGATTGGTAAACCCCAAATCTACTTTTGTATACAGCGTTTCTTTTTCTCCTAACAAAGGTTTCTTTAAGGAGATGCCTGACTGTAGCTGAGTCGATTTCGTACATGTTGTCACTGAAGACGCATGTTATGTGACTATGATAACACTGAACAAGCAGTAGGGGTCAGAGGCCGAGGTGCAACGGACTCCAGCGATCTGCAACGTGACACCGTCTGGCCACTTTTCTCCAACCCTCCGAAATAAAAGACAGAGCTCCTTTCAGCCCGCACAGAAGAAGCGGCGCACATCCATTCAGTGACAGTCATGCCGGCGATGCTGCACTTCTGATACTCGGGTGATCTTCAGTCGTGACCTCGCCTCTGAAAATCCAACGCTCTGCTGTGTGCCAGAGACAAGATCACACGCATGACATGACATAACTTCATGGCCACAAAGACCTGGCTCTCACTGAACAGCCGATGTCTTTGACCTCAGAAGAAAGTGAAACATCGACACTCTGGAGGCTGTTTGGAAAAAGATCGGAAAGGAGGGCTGACATGGCAGACCTGTTCTGAGTTGGGAGGCAAAAAGAATAACGGTGCTGATCAGGCGAGACGCCGCAACGACTCCAACTCACTGTGGGTGTAATTCTTTGAAAATAATTCAACAAACTGAGTGAAAAAACACGGTGCTTATACGTACGTTCGGGAACAAAAAGTGTGCTTTTCCTCAAATTTGAAAAATGATGGCGTCCAGCCAAATGGATTCAAGTTGGACCTTTTGTAAAATGATCAGGTCTTGTCTTGGTTTTGCGTGAATTCACAGGCACGATCAATAACATAGCTGGGGAAAAAAAACTGTCTCTCTCAAGCAGAACACATCCTTTCCTGTAGTACTTTGACTACACAGGGACAGACAGACAGACAGACAGACAGACAGACAGACAGACAGACAGACAGACAGACAGACAGACAGACAGACATAAGAGTGTGGCTGTTCAGGACCTAATGCAGCTTCTCTGCTGTTTATTTGCCCCAAAGACTGACTGCCTCCTTCACCTCAGAGCCATTGCTCCCATCTCAGCCTTGACCACTGATAAGTCTATCAGTCATTTACAGCCTTTAACTGGCCACTGTGTTAATCAAAATAAATAGTGTGATAGTCTCGTTTCAAGGTTAATTTGTGTGTCTCCACATCATATGGCACAAAGTGTCAGTGTCCCGTGCATGCGCTGGCCTGTTCTTTTAGATTAGACTTGGAAACCTAAACAAGAACTTTGCTCGCTGATTGGGTCTCAGATGCAGTCCTTGGATTGGAAAAAAACAGTCACGGTAAACCAATGACATAGAACTGCCTTGAGAAGAGGTCACCTCAGGGAATTTAGTCGAGTGCAACCAGCATGGTGCCACTTGAGAAATAAGGAAAATAAGCAGTGGAATAGAGAAACCCTAAACTAATCCCGCTTCCCCCAGGAGGTGAAACGTGTAGCAAATAAACCCGCCTGGGACCCGAAGGTTTCGAACTGACTCAGCAGCAGCTGATCCCGACGAACACTTAAGTGATTATGGAGCCATGCCATTGAAACAATGAGCCGTGCGCATCCAAACAATGTGTATGTGGCCTCAACGGTGTCTGCGCCACAAATACAACCCAGGAGACTGAGACTCTGAAAAGGGTGTTGGTGGAGAAGAAGGAACGTCCAGAACATTTTTCGGATGATTTTTTTTAGAAATGGCAATTCGCAGGGTTTCGAACGCAAGGGTCTTTGATGAGCAACTCTCTTCAGATGAAGGCATTTGCTAGACCGTTTTCAAGTGAACTGCCTTGGATTGAGTCGGGGCTGGTTATTGTATGAATTTGAATCCATTCATAGACGGCGCAGTAAAATAAAAAGGCCAAATGGGAAAAGGTTCACTGCAGGAGTGGAGTGGAAAAAATGTGGCATTTAAGAGGAATCCACAGCTTTGCTTTCAGATCTGTGATCTTCTCGCCTCTTGAAAAGGAACACACCAACTAAAGGCTGCAGTAAAGACACTGGGTTCTGCCAAGACAGCCAAATACGACAAATGTTTTCTTAGACCTAATTGTGATTTGGACTGGATGGGCAGGGGCTTCAAGTCACATCCACACAGAGAACCTTTAGCAGAGACTGTTACAAGCTGCAGGTATCTGCTGGTCCTCCGAACCGGACGACATGAAGACAACTTCAGCGTTCTTCATGTTGTTACTACCAGCAGGGCCCTGGAAACCCTAAACTGAAGCTCACACAAAAAACTACCTTGTGCTCGCAAACTCAAGGGGGGTGAATTTTTTGACCTTCTCTAAAGCAGATCGCAATCATTCTTGACCTGAGGGGACTCACTACTCCAATTATACTAGCAAAGAGGTATTAAGATCGCAAGATACAAACAGCTTCTGCGGGAATAAGCCACAAATCAGAATCCATTGTTCCCCAGGCTCATGACGGCTACTTAGACTTTATAGCTGGAAAATCCTCTGTTGTGCCTCTTAATAAAGTCGAGATGGTTTAACAACATTTTCCCGGGGAGTTTCAGCCTTGACAGGACAGGTGGAGGAGGGACACTCAATGAAAATACTGGAAAGGGCAAGAAAGACCGAAAGATCAAGGCAGCCGGGAATCAAACCAATGAGCATGGCCTCTGACAACATATAGATATGTGTAGGAAGGCATTTAAAAGAGATGCAGGAAGAAAACTGCTGAGATTTTACAACAATAAAAAGTCAAGCGGGAACAAAAGTCACAGGAAGAGCACAAGGTCAACTACAACTGGTTGACTGGTTACGAAGTCCAAACTGCCGAATGATGTTTTAGTGACCCTGTCTTCTTATCTGTTGTCTCGCAAATCTGAAAAGATGCATCAAATCGATGTCAACAGAACAAAATGAAAACATAGGTTAACTGCTATTTTAAAAAACGCACACTAAAGATAGAACAGAAAAATAAAAGTGATTCGAAATGCTGAGAAAGCCAAATCAACTGAAAACCTGACCGTGTTCAGAAGGTAAATGAATCCCTGTCACTGCCAATTGAGTAACTTGGAGTGAAGGGAACGTAAAATCCAATGCCAGGTGTCTTTTAGATCCAAGGATGGTACTTTTGCAATGCATGTCAGACATGGAGCCGGAATGTGAGGTGTTCACTGAATCACTGCATCTCTGATGTAATCTGTCTGGTAACATGGTTACAAAAAAAACACACATACACAAAACACGAAAAAAATGAAGGAACGGCACTTTTCAAATGCACCGTTCCTGTGTGACTCGGCTTGGGTGGTTTGCCACTATTTCGCCGTGCCTCCTCAGTGCGGCCGGGGTCTTCACGGCGTCATTTCATATGCAACACGAGACCCACAAATGATGGGAGGATATGGAGGCGATGGGGTCATTTCAGCTCGGTCTGTGGCTTTTCTGTCACACAAAAGCAGGAGAGGAGCCGGAGAAGCCTTCGAGTGCCGAGACGCAGCAGACACGCTACGATGTAGCACCCTTGCAGGGTTCTTTGGTAATCAGTGGCCAGGGGTTTGTTGACATCGTGTTTCAGCACAGGCTTGCAGTGGAAAAACACCATTAGGCTGAGTTAAGGTGAATCAGCACCTGTGAGGCGGCCTTCTTTGGCACATAGATCTTCCACATCTTGGCTTCCCTAGAAGCTGCCTTTTCCAGAAGAAAAGACAGCCTCTGGCGTCCCCAGGGTTCGGTGAATTTCATTCTCTCCCGCCCTGGTTAAGCCGACCTCCCCACTGGATACAGCTACCTGCACAGAGACAAACGTCACACCAACACAAACATACACACAAGACAGGGGGTTCTTTGAGGTCTCAAGTGAGGAGGAACTTGTTCGAGCGAGTTAGCAGACACTTAAGTCTGTTTTACATTCATACATAAGAGAGAAATTCAGTTTGTTAAACACAATACATGGAGGATTCATATATACAGATTAAAACAGTAGGGATTAAACATTTGTGTCGATGCAGAGGCTTTAGAAAAAAACAACAAATTATTCACTGGAAAGGAAACGCTGAGCTCTCATGAGGAACACAAGCACTCGGTTCAAATACAAAACTCCTAAGTGAGTGTGTATTTATATGGTTGTTTTGAGACAAATGTCAAGGCCGTCCTGTTTTGGCTTGAATCTAAATGAAACTGTTACGTGATTGCCAATGTTTTTGCCCAATTCAGCATAAAGGAAAGGTTTCCGCTTAGACTCCTGAAACTGTCCCCAATCACAGCAGCGCTTTGGAGCAGGAACACACAGGCCTTGCTCTGTCCAGGTGAGGTGGGGTCCTGGAGCATCAACTATCAAATCTTAAGGAGAGGATTCACATCCAGGGTGGTTCGCCGTGCTGTGAGCATACTCCCAATAAAACATGCAAAATATTTGTAATTAAAAGCACTGTGCATTACACTCCAAAGGCCTCTCTTCTTCCTTTATTCATCAGTCTTCGTCCACACACCCACATTCAACCGTGGATTCTCAATGAACCTCCGTAATGTGGATGCATAACCATGAACCAGCTGATGAATGGCTTTCATGGACACAACAGCAGTAGTGAGGACAAACATTGTGCGGCTTCCTGGCTGTCTTTTTGATCAGACCTCATCGCACTGTTCTGGCACGTAAGCTATGTGTGAAGACTTCCGTGACTTCATTTCCACAGTGTGTGTGCGGCGGCCGCCCACTCCACACTGACCACCGCATTGCTGGAGTAATTCCGCATCCCAAAGAAGCTACATCTTCTTGGCAGTGAATGATTTGCTGTGTGTGTCTTGATGTTTGCCCCAATGATGACTACTAACAAAAAGGGAGGAAAAGGCCTGTTCTCTGCACTTTGGTGCTGGAATGTGAAATGAAAGTAGCTTGATTTAATTTGGATTTACTTTTATTCTCCCTTTATATTAAATGATGCTCCTGTGTGAGAACACACTCCACGGGCTGTGTGCTGATTATTGATCCTGCTGACTAGGAACGAGCCGTGCAATGTTTTTGTCAGGGTTTATTGGCAACACCACATAGATTTTTGCTCTTCCTGAGCCTGGATGGTATTGATCCGGTGCTTCTGCCCGTTCATTCTTCTCATTGCAGTTTCTAGTTCCTCGGAAAGCTATGGGCCGACAACATTTTGACCAGAATACAGTTTCAGGAGCTCTGAAATGCGTGGATCAGGCTCAGTGTATTCCTGTTAGTTCAGTTGCGTCGCCAACAGCTGCCGAACGACCGCACGTTGCTCGGGAAACAAACAAAAAAACGGTTGCTCTGGAGGGATTATTGATACATTAGCTGACAATAATGTGCTTCAAAAAACTACCGAGCAGATACTACCGAAGCAGGATACAGTGCTTGATATAAAGGGATGTGAGAGGATACTGGGAGGTCGGAACTGAGAGCAATTCTGTATCAAGAAACATGATGTGATTATAATCTCCAACAGTGTGAGCTTAGAGCTGCACACGGCAGTCGTGACCAGCTGACCCGCACATTCTGTGTCACTGTTTTTTTCCGGGGAAAGGAGCGACAAGTGCCTGGTTCGGCCCGCAGCAGGTGCAGAACCCAACTCTTTGCTGTCTCCATGACATGGGAGACGACTAATTCCTGGATGGAGCCGCTTTGCCAGCCGAGCTTCGCCTCTTAGCGTTAGCAACGGGCTAGCAGCCCCGGGTCGCGTAGAAAAGAACGCCGATTACAATTAAAGTATTATCGACGCGAAACGATAGATGTGGGTCACGACAATGAACCGACGTGAAGGACGACGACCTTGAGTTTGTTCACTGTGACCACGGCGCTGACGAAAGAGCAGCGGCGTTTAAATGGCTGCCTCGCCCCAGTAAATAGTCCCAGCCCTCCGGACTCACCTCCCCTGCGAAGCGGAGAAAACCACAGTTGGATTTCATCCGGTCCACTCAGTTCAAGGGTAAATAAAGGGTGAAATCGGGGATCCGTTCTTTCGATTAGTCGTCCATCCCGGCTTCCATTGGGGTGATGGTCGGGGAAAGGGGCAGCAAAATAGAAAAATAAAAGGAGGGAATATAGACGGAGGCGTCTACTTCCGAGGAGAGGACTGGGGAGGAGAGCGGCGCAAGCCCCGCCCCTCTGGCCAGGAGGGGACAACAAAACAATCACACCCCTCCATCACGGCGTCATCTCAGGGAGAGACAGGCCTTCACCTCACCTCACTATACTTCACTCCACTTCACCTCACCTCACCTCACTCCAGTCCACTTTAACTCAGCTCACTGTTCCTCACTCCACTCCACTTTAACTCAGCTCACTTTACCTCACCTCACTTTACTTCACTCCCCTTTACTTCACTCACCTCACTCCACTTCAGTACACTTTACCTCACCTCACTCCACTTAACCTCACTCCATTTTACCTCACCTCACTTTACTTCACACCATTCCACTTAACTCCACTTTACCTCACCTCACTTTACTTCACTCCACTTTACCTCACTCCACTCCACTTTATTTCCCTCCACTTTAACTCAACTCACTTCACTCCACTCCACTTTAACTCAGCTCATCTTACTTCACTCCGCTTCACCTCACTTTATTTCGCTCTACTTTACCTCACCTCACTTTACTTCTCTCTTTACCTCACCTCACCTCACTTTACTTCACTCCACTTCACCTCACTTCTCCTCACTCCACCATCCATCACTCCACCCCCCTTAACCTTAGTCCACCTTACCTCACTCCACTTCACTTTACCTCACTCCCCTCACCGCCTGCCTGTGCTTGAACGAAACATCACGACAGAGAGACAAAACACTCTGCTCTTCTCACAGAGACAAAGAAGAAACCTGCAGAAAAGGTTACTTCGGCATATTGTGCTTTTCACTGAGTAGGAGTGTCAGTGGGGAATTAAGGCATGATTACATTTTACTGATGAGCCGCTACCAGAAAGGAGAAATGTGTTTTCATGTAGTGATAGTACATGTATCTATCAATGAAAATAGACCTACAGTTGCTTCCCCCAACGTCTGACCCAAAAGCGGCCCCTTAAGAGTGCGACTTTAAGCTCTTAAACTTTTTAGTTTCCGCTCTCCGTGGGGACGTGGTTGGATCTCGGTCATTATCATTTCTTATTCCACTGCTTTTTGCTCTTTTTCTGGCCAGTGGGGCGTTCCTGTTGCTGCTGTGACAATACAACTACCCCTTGCGGGATCGGTGAGTCTCACTGATGTTATGTCGCTTTTGCATCCCCGGGCGTCCGTCAGTCCCAGCGGGTACCTGAACGCAACGAAACACGGCCAGGAGGCGTTACGTCATGCCGACAATGCGTCAGCGCCGAGTCAGGATGCGAGCCAATCAGAGCGCTGCATTTTGGGCGGACAATTTGAACGTGGGCCAGTGTGCCTCTCTGATTGGACGGTTGAGACATCAGTCCGGGGGGGCGTCTCTCGTCGCGAATAATGTCTTTATCATGTTCGGTGCTTTTTATAGGTGGAATCATGAAAATCGTGAGTCCCCAGTACAGAAACACGGCACCGCCATCAAATGAAACCCGGGCGCTGATTAAACTGAAGCTGCAAAGCCCAAATTCGTGTCGTGAAGTTCGAACGGATGACAGAGGGTTCTGTAAAGCGACACACTGATTGGCTGCTGCTGTGTGACGTCAGAGGTGGGCGTGGGCGACATCAATATCAACAAAGAGAGCAAAGAGAAAGAGCAGCAGCGACACGACGACACCAACGATATGAAGCTCTAAGTCGCAATAGCAGGTACGCTTTCCTTCCTCTTATGTGTGGTTAAAGTGTCGGAGAATCGTGTTTACGGAGCGAGATTTGTTTTGTTTTTTTTTCCTGCTAGCGCTAATTCGACAGAGGACCTAAGGGGAGAATAACAAAAGAAAAGTGGGCAGCTGAGAACTGGCCGTCGATTTAATAGATACAGAAGTGAATTGAGCCCTCTTTTCCTTCCTTTAGCGCATTTCCGAAGATGAATTTGAACATAAGCAATGGAAGTGTTTTGTTCTCCGCCGGAGCCTGACAGCTCAGCGGCGGGTTTGCTTCTCCCAGGCGAAGCGTTAACTCGAAGCTTTCCTGTTTGTTCATCACAGCCGTTAAAACCATTGTTCTGCTCTCGCCCTTGATAAAACACGCCTTTATCGATCGGGTCTTTGTCAAAACAAAGTGGTTTAATCTGAAAAATATGGTATTTGTCCGTTAAAATTCGCATCGAGCCGTTTTCTCTGAGAAAAACAACCCCTCCCCCGCTCCGGGGAGGATTTAAAGCCTCGGCTAGCTCCTTGGCGTTAGCATCCTTCTGAACGCTGGGGATTCACAAGAAACCGCTCCACCGTCACGGGTTGTGTGCGTTTTGACGTGTTTTTGGGTCGAAAATGAACCGGTTGGACCCTGCAGTTGTTTTGGGGTCAGGGGACAGAAGAGGCGGTCACCGGTGGAAACCTGAAACCGGAGCCCAGCTGGGGGAAGAAGGCTGGGCTCTCAGCTGTGACCCCTCGGTGGGGAAGAGTGCAAATATAGGCCAGGAAAAACTGGGCAAACAAAGTAGCTTTGGAAAAACACAATACAGGAGCCGGAGGGAGTCATCTTTTGTTTTTCTACTTGACTTTTCCAGGGAAAACAAGAGACATGGATGCCTTCAAATTGATGGAGCTGGGGGTGAATTATGAGCAGGAGATTCATTACATCCCCAAGGAGACGGGCCTGAGTATCATCGAGTCCACAGCTCAGGTGGGAAAAGGTTAAAAATGGGTCATATAAACAAAGCACGGAGATAGTGTCGTCGCTATTGTGTGCTCCATAAAAGTAGGTTGAATAATGACAAGCCCTGTTTTCCAGGATGAAAACGGAATCTCGGCCAAACTGAGAGACACACAAGTGGAGGACATGTGGTTTCTGACCAGCTTCTTGGGTTTCACCACTCAGACTTTCGTCCTGGCAGTGAACCTGCTGGACAGATTCCTTGCCATGATAAAGGTACGACACGTTTAAAACCGCGTAGGGACACATTGATGTGACACTTGCCACCAAACTGGATTTATTCACGCGTAAATCCAGATGCGCTAATCGAAGTCCGGTGAAGAAAATGCTCTCGGGAGAACACGTCTACGTAAAGAGCTGATTTATTTGAACAGATCACACCTTGATATTAAACCGCGTGTTTGCAGATTCTGCCCAAGTACCTGTCCTGCGTCAGCCTCAGCTGCCTTCACATGGCAGCCAAAGTGACGGAGGAGGAGTGCAACCTCACGCCCACCGTCGAGCTCATCCGCATGGGCCAGTGCCGCTTCACCGTGTCCGACCTCAGCCGCATGGAGAAGATCATCACGGAGAAGCTCAACTTCAAGTCCAAAGCCGTTACTGCCTTAACCTTCCTGCACCTGTACCACCAGATCACCCTGTCCCACTGCACACACAGGTGGGCCTTTCCGTCAGATGTTCAGGTCTTGCTGTAGCAAATAGTGTATGACCTCGTTATAACAGGTGAACGGATTCACTAGAAAAACCTTAGAGACGTCATTCGGGAGCAACTGCCTGTTATTTAAAGAAAACACGGCAGAACATTTGCTGCAGTCAAGAAACCGTGTTATTCAATAGCAGATAGGTATACTGTCAGTACAACATAAAGAAAAAAACAACAACTGTCAAACCTCAGAAGAACGTATCTGGAAAATATTCGGTCAACTTTCTCAGCCTCTTCTTGCCCGGTGTTCACTCCTCACTGGCTGTCTGGGTTTGGCCGTGTGTGTTGATGCGGGGTAGTAGGTCGCCGTCGGCAGCCCGATGTTAAAAGCGCGCACGATAAGATTTTCTTTGTCCCGGTGCTCGGACCACCTGCCTTCCATGAGCAGTACGCTGCTGTGAGACGGATCTGTGGCACTTCAGCTCAAATCCCCAGGAGTTAAGCAGAAAAAGCTTTGAGTGTGTGTCTGTGTGAGTAGCTGAAAGAGTGACAAGTGTGTTTGTGGGAACAGGAAGGATTCTCTTTGCCTGGAGAAGCTGGAGGCTCGGCTCAAAGCCTGCCTGTGCCGGATCTCCTTCTCAAAAGCTAAGGTAGGAACCCCTTGCACATACTGGACGACAGCCGCCTAACAGCATGAATGAAATGGAGAAAACGAGTTGTGTCGTTTCACTTCATTTTGTTGTCTACAGCCGTCTGTTTTGGCCTTGTCTCTCCTGAGGCAGGAGATTGAAACTCTCCACTCAGACGAAATGTTGGAAATCGCCTGTCATGTCCAGAGACACCTGAAGGTAAACACTGGGTTCCAGCCATTCCAATCACAATCACAATCCTTTATTGATCCCCATGGGGGAAATTGCTTTTTGTTTAGCAGCTTAGAGCAACTTATCTGTACCCTCGGGAGGGAAAACTTGTATGGTTGTTTGTTTTTTTGCCACAAGAACTGCGAAAATCCAACCGAGATTAGAGTCTTGAGTTTCACATAACTCCAGAGTAAAATGAACCTTTGGAACCAGTGGTTGGTTTCCTGGATCTGTTTCACCCAGGAGCCGTCTGGCTGACCTGAAAATGAGCAGGAAGTAACCCTTTTTGCTAACTTGTCAAACATCCTCTGGGGTTTAGTTTTCCTTCTTGACAGTACAGAAGAAATGTAAGCAACACGGAGTAGAGCTGGCCTCCATTCAAGGCCCCTGGATATTTCTTCTCAGACGGTCTGTGGGGCAGCGGGTCTTATGTAAGCTGCAGTGTTGTGGCAGCACATTCACAGACAGGAGTTGTGGGCGTGCTTACAGTTATGTCGGGGCATTCAGAAAACCTTCCAGTATTTGTTTACTCAACCATCTATTTATACATATCGGTGGGTTCACTTGCCTTCTGACGCCCCGCAGGCTCCTTCCCTGAGGAGCCTGTTTGGTCACTCGCCAAAGCCCTTAAAGGCTCAGGCTCTAAATGAGCAGCTGATTAGATTTCAACCTTCCAGAAATGTTTTAACCTGCTTTGGCTCACCCTGTTGACCTGGAAAACAAAACCCTTTCTCTTGACAGCGAGACTTGTCGAGTAAAGGCCTGGTCCCCGAGTGAACTTCACGCTGTGGTTTCAGATTGCAGATGCAGAGCTATTGCTGTGGGGTGAGCGCGTCGCCCGCTGCCTGTCGGACTACGAATCGCCCGAGTGTAGCAAACCCAACCATCGCAAGCTGCAGTGGGTGGTGTCGCGGCGCACCGCCCAGAGCCTGCACAGCAGCTACCGCAGCATCCCAGAGCTACCCACCATTCCAGAGGGCTGCTGGGATGAAAGCGAGAGGTGAGAATTTTCATATCCTTCCCAAAACTGGTTTGACACTGGTTTGGCTCAGTGTTTGAGCCATCAAACCCGCTCACGGCTTACAAGCAGTCGCGCTCACATCCCAACCGCCCAATGTGGAACATCCATAGCCGAGTGGGGAAGTCAGACCAACGGGGCGGCGGGTCACAGCTGGCAAGAATTCACTGGAAAACGCCCGTCACGCCGATTCCGCCTCGATGCCGCCGTGCCAAAGAAAACTCCCTCCTTTCAGTCGAAAGGGGATGTGAAATCTCAGGGCTGAAGCGGGCTTGAAGTTTACATGTGGGCATTTTGCAGTGCCCTGTGTGTAACACCCGCTCTGATGTAACTGCAGCCGCGGTGTGGTAACGACACCTCTGACACATTCGGTCTCACGTCTCACAGCACTGCTCAATGTGTGCGAGTCACCGGGCACGTCCCAGCTGAGATGTTTCCATGACGTCACGAGGCCAGAAGGCCTCGCCCAGGAAACACAGAATGTCTTCACTTGTCCACAAACCAAACGTCGTCCAAGCTGAATCCGTTGGTGTGACGCAAGGGATGAAGTTGGTTTTTGTTTTGAAAACAGAAAAAGGAACCGACTGGAGAAACCGCATTCCATGTGGTCCCTGCTGATATCATGTTCAGAGTTCATCTGACACCAGCAGTCAGCCGTCACAGCCCCAGATCCGCTGACGCTTTGAGGAAGCTGGTCTCTGACACAAGACTTGGGCTGGTTTTTATGATCACTCCATGTTGGGGGGTTTTCAACTTTCACGAACTTCCTCTGTATGTCCCAGCTTTCTCTACTGTTGAAATATTAGTTTTACGCTGGCAGAGCGTACTCAAGGGTCTTTCACAAATCAGCCATTTTGACAAAATATACAGATGCAACTGATCACGAGTTCATTTAATGTCATTAGTAAAACCAGTGTATGGGCTCTGATGCCGAAATTACTTTCCATTCTGTAAATGATCAAGTATGTCCATATATCTGAGTATTTATCGATAACTATGGTCCTCCTTTTCAAAGTGCGATTTCCTCCAGTGCCGGGATGAGGTGGTTTTTGGATGGTGGGGAAGATTTGATTTGATTTGCAAGTGACTCCAGTCGATTTGACCCGGACTGTTCTTTTGTTTGTGTTTGCAGCGAGGATGCCATGAGTTCAGGCGAAGAGTCTCCGTGCAGCTCTGAGGGGCCGTACTTTCCCGTGCACTTCCGCAGACAAAACCGTCGCCAACACCTCAGCGCCTGAACACTCCCCACGTGTCCCTCCTGGACTGACTATTTATTGTTGTCGAAGCTCTGGTGCCGGTGGGGATGCTCATCTGGCAGCTGAACCTTCCTGGGTAGATTTTAGTTTGTAGCCGCGTGTTGAAATGTAACATTCCGGGATGCGTGCGATGGGCTGGCCGGTAGAACCCGGCCAGGTCAACCGGAGCACAAGTGGCCAGCTCGTCGTACAGATAATTTGCCAAAAGGTGTGGCATTCATTTACTAGAATGTTGTCGACTTTTACTGATGGAAGACTGTTCATGAACAAGGATAAGGTGGTTGACTGATATCACAGGAGCTTCCCGGGCTCTTCTGAACTGATCACGTGATTCAAGCTCTACTTCCTCAATGATAGAACATCAACGGTGCTCCTTTTTTAAGTGAGGGCTTTTCAGACAAATTTAAGCTATTTTTAAGTCAACAGGTGTAGAAATGCGTGTCAGATCCAGAGGACTCCGCTCTCTCCTCCTGTCCTTCAATTTAATTTGCACAGTTTTCTTTACCTTTATATTTCAAGTACGGTGTGGTGCACTGTGTCTGTAGGCTGCAGAGCCGCCACTCGGAAAGTGAGTCTGGTGTGTTTGTGGGTGTGTTTGTCCCTGGTTTCCTGAAAAGTTGCCAATTTTAGGATGTAGCTTAAAAAAAAAAAAAAAGTCTGGTGTTGTGTCTCGAGAGAATGACGTATTTAACAACAATGACTGTTGAAGAAAACTTGAAAAGGGTTTAAAAAAATCTTAAAATGTAAGAAACTGTTCATACAAAAATGTAAAACTGTAAATGCTGTAAAAAAAAAAAAAGTGTTAATAATTCTTTGTAAATATTAAGTTATTCTTTTTGTCACTTGTACTGCGGAAAATGTCCTATAAAAATGATATTTTTAAGCTGAGGCTCTTTCCTCCCCCTCTCTGTTTCATCCAAAGAAAACCCTTCGCTGCAAATCAAACCTGGAGGCCAAGAAACAGACCCAGAACAGATTTTTCACTCGTTGAAATAACAGAATTGCAGATCACCTCGTGCAGGAGTAGCCTTCGAGTCGCAGAACCTTGAGATGGCAATTTGCACATTTTAGTGCTGGTTCCTGTTTGATCTCCTGAAGATGAAATCTAACGACCTCTGTCTCTGAACCAAACACTGGCAGATTTGTAGTCTCAGCCAGTGCACGAGGGTGAAAAGTTGACGGCCATGAGTTCATAGCTTTTAAGGAAAGGGCACTGAGAACCTTTGATAGTTTGTCCATGAGCTGACATTCAGCAAGCCTAGATCTTTGTTCGGGATCAAACCGAAGGCCATGGAGTTTTGCTCCCTAGGTCTTGTCACACACTCATTATTGGAGTGGCTCAATTAGACACCATCCTTCCTCTTCATTACGGCAATAAACCCCCTATGGGTTATCTTGATTGTCCGACTATTTACGATAATGCGCACGTCATCTCCAGGATCAAGGAGGTGGGAGTGGACTTCAGGAAGAATCGGAGGAGATGTATACCAATCTCCATCCAGGGTGAGGAAGTGGAGATAGTGGACTCCTACAAGTAGCTTGGGGTCCACGTTAACAATCAACGACTGGACACACAACACAGATGCCCTACACAGGAAGGCTCAGAGCAGGACGTTCTTCCCGAGGAGACAGAGGTGGTTTAGTGTCTGTAGCTCCTTGAGACCTTCTACCAGCCTATGGTAGCCAGCGCACTCTCCTTGGCGAGTGTGCTGGAGGGGCGGCGCCAGGACCGGAGAGGTCAACAGGCTCAACAGAGCCGGCTCAGTGGTGGGACTGAACCTGGACCATCTGGAATGGGTGGCAGTGGGGAGCGTGAAGGACAATCCTTCCACCCCTTGCACCACCAGCTGCGGCTGACGGGCAGCTCGTTCATCCACCCCGTGCAGAACCCAACACTTCAGACGCCGTCGGACTGGAGAACAGCCGTCTGGACGGCACACAACTCTGAGCGGACGGAGGAGAGGAGCATCTGTGCTTCCTCCACCTCGACACCTCATTCATCCACACATGCCATGTCCTCATCCTGTCTATCTACTTTTGTCCTTCCTGTCATTCTGTTACCTATTTTATTTTCTATTTTTTTTCCTTGTTGTCATTCGTTTTTTTCCCCTTATTTTTAATCCTTGTTGTCATTCTGTTCTTTTTTTAAATTTTATTGAATCCTTGTCATTCTGTTGTCTCCTTTTGTCCCTGTCACTTATTCTTATCCTTGTCGTCATTCCATCCTCATCCTGTTTATTTTTATTTTTTTTGTCCAGTTGCCGTCATTCTGTTATCTATTCTTCTCCTTGCTGTTGTCTTTGTCCCTTTAATTATCTCTGCTATTTATATTTACAGCCATATTTATTGATATGGTTATTGTTGCGCTGCTGTGACAATCACCTTTCCCAGATGGGGATCAATAAAGCACTAACTGATCTTATCATATGTTATCTTATGCCATGGGCTCTGCGTGGCAACCCAAGCAGAGATCGACGTCACTGAACTCGACTTCAGGCCCGGTAGACCAGAAGAGGCAGAGCTCCATGGAGACTCAGATTTAAGGAGGTGAAATTTTTCTTACAAAGCTGTCGTTCCATAAATGAGCTGCTTCATGAAAGCTCGAGGTTCTACGCAGGTCATCCAAGGAGGCAGGGGTGGAGTTTAAAGGCAATAGAATATGTGCAGTTGAAGTCTAGTGGTTTTGTTCGACATTTATTTGAGGGTCAACAGTTGCTATGAAGCTGCTTTCTCACTCCGACAGATATCAAGTCTTGAAAGTCCGGACGCATCGACTCAAATCTGTGACAGCGGCATCGACAGAAAAAGCAGAGACTCAGACTGCGGAACAAGTGCAATGGGATCATATTTGACGAAAGCAGCGTCCAGAAGCAAAAGCCAGTCCAGAAGCACCAGGGAAGCCGGAGGACCGACTCGCACACAACATCTACACGACACACAAGAACAAAGATGATGGAACCCTACCAAGCGGCTCTGTCCTCCGCCACTGTGACGGATCCTCGTCAAAACGTCTCCTTCAACAGCGTGCTGCTTCAAATCCGCTCAACGCTATTAATCCATTTTCCACAGGAAAAAGATGACAAGACCGGAGGCCGGTCTCCTCCGGCTTCTCAAATGTCTGCTGGTGCACAAAATCTCCCGGGTTTTTCAAAGACACAAACAAGCTAAAATCCCATTTGCGACTTCTTCTTCTTCGCCTGCGATCCTTGGGACAGGCTGGCTCGACCCTGTGAGCTCTGGGACCCCAAGAACCCCGACCAGACGGCGGTGACCTTGGGAGCGGCGGAGGCCTTGGAGGACCTGGATGGCGGAGCGGCGGCGTCCTCGCTGCCCGTGAAGCAGTCGCTGAGCGGAGGAGGCTCGTCCTGCACAAAGAACAGCGTCATCAGCAACACCATCGGCTCTTTTGAGAACATGTCAACATTAGCGAGAGGATGAAAGCTAAATGAAGGGTAGCAGCAGAGCAATGATTCATTCCACCAGGACAGCCATGATTTTGGTGTCTGTTGTTCCAGTTTAAACGGGGTCTCCCAAAAGACAACGGAGCCCTATTCAATGGGAGGGAGCGATTCGCCGCAGAAGAAACATACATGCGGGATGAAACCTTTGCACCGGCTGGAGCTCACATCTCCAAAAGGCCACATTTTTCACTCTCCACACGTTCTTCTGTCAAGAAGTTCAGCGAGGGAGCAATCTAAGGCGGCAGCCTCACACTTCGAACCCGAGGACCTCAGAGTGACAGGAGGGACCTTCAGCTCGCCAGATCCCAGCCCCACTGGGGGGATTTTGAATATCTTTTCCATACTTTTACCACCGCAAGAAAACAGCTGCGCATGAGCCTCTAAGAGATCTTGTGAACAAGATACTGGAGAAGTTGGTTGCTCTGTCCGAGCAATAATAAAGGAATTGAAGGTGTTTTTCAGCAGACAACAGCTTGATCTGCCACTCCCTGACAGTCCTCTCTCTCCGAACACAAGCAGAAATCTGACACGCGCACAAAAATATCACCGTCCCAAAGTCTGACAGGCTTTTGTGCTCGTCTTACCTGTGAGAAGAGGGCGTGGAGGTGGCTGTCCGCAGGCCGCCTCCTCCTCTGCCCGCCGGCTTTGAGGATGGATGTGGGTGTGAAGCCCTGGGAGCCGGCGGCCGGTGGCAGCGGCGGCGGCGGCGGCGGCGGCTCGTGGTCAGCGTCCTCCCGGGCGGCCTCGGGAGCGCAGGGTTCGGCCGGGGGGGCGGCCCACTCGGCGGCTTCCCCGTCCGTGAAAAGGCGCGACGTCTCGCTCGCCGCTGACGTGTAGCCGAAAGAGTCGGACCAGTCGTCCCCGGATGAGTAGCAGCTGGCGGAGGACGTGAAGCTGGCCGTGAGGTCCAGGTGTCTGCTGGCGGCCCTCTTCGCCTCCTTCTCCTTCTGTCTCTTCCTCCTCAGAGCCCCCTTCTTCTCCTCGACGTTCAGCCCCAAGTGATCGTCCCACCACTCCCGCCACATGTCCTCCCCCTGCCAGGAGTGGGTGAGGCGCTGGCTGAGCGGGTCCTCCCAGTCCTCTGCGCGAACCCCGCTTGGGAAGGGGAGCACGCGAGGAGGCCCCGGGGAGCAATCGCCACCGACCAGCAGCGAGCGCTTGGACATGCAGGCTCTCAATTCCTGGCCGAAGGCGCGCTCGCGCTCCGACACCTGACCTTTTGCCCCCTTCCTGTGGTGCATGAGGATCTTATCTGTGGGGATGAGGAGGTGAGGCCTGTCCGGGGGCTGTGGATTCCTCCGGCTCTTTTTGATCAGTTTTTGGAGCCAGCGTTTCCACGTGGCCAGCGCGTCCTCGCTGAGCGGCGGTGAATCCCGATGGTCGGACGGGCCGACCGGCCTCGCGCCGCCGGCGGTTTCCTCGGCGTCGGGAGGTTCGGCCGTCCCGTCGTCCTCCGGGGCGGCGTCCGACAGACCGCCGTCCGCCGACTCGCGATCCACGTTGACGACGGCCTGCAGGTGCAGCTGCGTCAGGGACCGCTTCTTCCCGCCTGACTGGCAATCCTCGGAGGAAGCGTCGGAGGTGGCCTGTGGGCTCCTCTCCGGGGTTTCGGGCACAGTACTCGGCCAAGTGGAAAGCTGACTCGGCCCGACCACGTCCTCGTCGCTGGAAGTGTCAGGCACCGCCTGCTTCAAATGGGGCGGCGGGGGATCTTTTCCGGGGGTCGACTCCGGCGTCACGGCTCGGGCCGGTGACTGAACCCGGGGTTCACCCTCCGACCGCGGAGCTCCGGAAGAGTCCGGCCGCTCTTTTTCAACAATCTGGTAGAAAATGTCCCCCGCCTCGGTCAGCTGGAGAACGCAGATACTCTCTTTGTCTCCTGCACGTTCCTGGATGCACGTCAGACCTGACCACACAAAGCCGGAGATACTTTGATTATTTCAAAGAGCAAAGGTTTGCTGAACTTTAGAAAAACAGCAAAATCTTCAGCGGCCGAGGAGGATAAAAAGTATGACTTTAAAAAGCTGCCTGGAAGTTGAACACGCGTGGCTGTGGGAGAGATTCATTTCGAAGAGTTAAATTTACCATTACTTTTGTCTTTTTCATTATAGCACTTTGCGCTAATCTCTGACAGAGTGCTTTGCGTCCTGTGTTTTTAATTACAAACAAAAAAAGCTCCAGGGATTCAAATCCCCACGATGCGATAGCCGTGCAGAGACCGACAGGCCGGACGGATATGCCGAACAGACTGGCGTACACGGTGGTTACGCCGAGACTTCGGTCTCGCTCAACCCTCCTAAAATCGGCATTCAGTCTGTATCCATGCAGGGATGGACTTTTCTGTCCAACCACGGCGCTTGTTTCCGGAATTCTGTGCGTTCTCAGTGAGCTGGCCAACGGCGCAAAAGGAGCGGTAACATCGGGCATTGTCGCGCAATAGACGCTCCCGTGCGACCGGCGAAAGGAACGCGGGAGAAGAGGACAACAACGAGCCGAGACGTGACCACCGCCTTTCACCGCGCTGGCTCTTTCTTAGAGTGCCAGTTATCACCGGCCGCTCCGCCATGGCCATGCTTGTTATGGTCCTCAAATAGAACCTGGAAGTGAACTCTGGTCTCTGCATTGCCCGCGAGGGGATGCAGCGTACAGTACGCATGGGAAGTATGCGGGCGTTCCACGTTTGACATGGACGTACTCCTTCACGAATGTGAGCAGAACTGAGGCTTACCCAGGAAGCACGGGAGCAAAGACCAGGGTACCAAAGTTTCCAAACTCAAGAACATTTGGAAGTCCCCACAGTACTGGATGAGAAACAAGGTGAAGATCTGCAATAGCAGCGCCAGGAGGGCTTGGCTGGATGGCGTCTGAACGTGAGTGTTGTTAAGAGAGACGTTCAGAGAGCTGCTGACTTTCCCAACGATGCCTCCAAAGGGTCTGCGACCAAACAAGATGGTAGACGCTGTACAAAAATACCCAGAGAAGAAGACTCAGGCGGCGAGCCCGTGTTCTTCAGACCAGGATCGCATCCGGAGAATAACTGTCGCCTTGGAGGCCGCAAGGGAAGCGCAGACCTCGACGCCCGAGAACACCACGGCCCAGGGGAGCAGCGGGTCGTTCGCGGCCACGGGCTCAAGTGACGGTAGACAACCAGCAGAGAAAACACCGCCGCGGCCTTTAGTCCCACCGGGGATGGATAGAAGATTTCGAAAAGCCCTGCGGTTCCAACCTGCACATTTTCAGAGAAAGAAGCTTTGCGGGTGCTGACTGGCTGCCGTCAGCCCGAGTCACTCCGGCATCTTCCACATCATTCCAGCTTCCGTACAGCTCACCTGCTGAACTCTCATACGGAGCGGCCCTTCATCGCGCTTTATCCGGTTGCCTGGATCATAGAAACACACACACAACAAAAAAACAGCCATACCTGCGACAGGAGAGGACAGCCGATGGAAGGCCTCGTCCTGGCGGTGAGGGATCTGGGTAGGAAGGTGTGTGAGGCTGTCTCTGGGTCTGAGCAGGGCCTGAGGAGGACCTCGTCCGGAGCAGGCCTCAGCCCTGCCTCCTGAGAGGAGACGGCAAGAGTGGAGAACCTGCGTAAGCCTGCAAACATTTCCAGTCCCAAAACACCTGCGGTTTAAACATGTCAGTACGTGGGATCCTGGTCTGACCTGAGTACTGCAGAAGGGTGACTTCCTGAGACCTTTGGGACCCCAGGAGGACCCTGGCGGTCCCGGGCCCTGCCGCCGTCCGCTCGTGGGACGAAGGGGAGACGTGACAGAACATGGGCGGGGCCTGCATCATGTGATCCCATTTGAGCACCGGGATGCAGGGCAGCCGCTCGTCCATGACGAAGGCCGAGTACTGAGACACACACAGGTGGATTTACCGTTGAGCAGAACGCCGGTCACACCCTTTGATACCAAAATCAACGAATTTCCTTTTTCTGCCTAAATCAAAGAACCAGGGTGAGGTCCCGGTTGTTCTCCGCTGCCTCCGTTGCATGGAGTCCAAAGGACAGACCAGCAGGTTTTCCCTGAGGTCAGATGATTTGTGAAAGACTCAACGCCAATAATAATAAAGTGATTTGCGAGCCATTATGGCAATAAAAGGGAGGCAGAGACAAAACTGAAAGAGAAAGTGAAAAGGGGTTTAAAGGCTGATGACTTGGCTGGAATTTTGACCGTTGATATTTCGAAGTTAATCCTGGATTTGACGGCGCCGATGACCGAAGCGGCTCCTAAAGGTTTTTGTTCGGAGGTCTGTTTTCACATTTGTCTTCAGATTGAGCAGAACTGCCTTAGAGACGGAAATATTTTCCACATCATTTCACCAATTTAGGCACATTTAACTTTGGCTGCTTTCCAGACACTTGGGACCGGATTGTGTTTTAAGGTGCAAAGCAGCGTGAGGGCAACTAACCTGAGTGGTGACGAGATGATGGAAGGGGTGAACCTTCTCAAGATACTTGGACTGGATGACTCTCTCTCCTACTCTACACTCCGCGGTGCTGCCGATACGAAACAGTGTGTGGCAGGAGGCGGGCTTCACCTGCGGGGTTGACAGAGAAGAGATCATTGAGACGATTCCACGGAAAAAGGAAAAAAAAAGCTGCTGTTGAGGAAAAGTGATGTGAGGGATGTTTTCATTGAAACATCCTGTTCTCGGCCGAACCGCAGCTTCCTTTCAAACAGGAAACGCGCGGCGGCGCCCCCTACTCGCCATCGGCTCGAATGCGCGGCGACAGCTTCCACTTCCGGCGGGGAACTGAAACCCAGAAACTCCTAAAACTGCCCACAACTATAAAAGAAGCTCAAATTAAAGTATCAGTAAATTAATTTTGAGTCTTCGTGACGATAGTTCCAGAAGGACTTATTCAGCTCCAGTTTCTTTCTACACATCCATCTTCTGCCGCTTTCATCGGGCTGGGTGTGCTTTGCTCTCCCCAGCAAAGAGCTGGTTCAGCTCTTCCAGGGGAACCCAGGGCGTCCAGAGCCCAGCCGAGGGCGGTCCCCTCCCAGACAACCCAGCTCCTCACACTATGTCCAACGGGGAGCCCGGACATCCTCCAGGGGAAACCCATTTTGGCCACTTGCGTCCATGATCTGGTTCTTCAGGTCACTGGCGAAGGCCTACCAGAAGTGAGGGTGGGAACGCGGATCTACCAAGAAGTTGACGGCCTCTACTCTCGGCTCGGGACCGGTGTCGAGTCTCCATTACTGGTGACACCGCGCTGATCCGCACCTGGGAGCTGATCCCCGACCAAGAGGGCGCTCCACCTCCTTCATGACCGTGGCCTCGGAGTTGGAGGTGCCAATTTTCATCTTCTTCGCTTTCGGCTTCAAATCCGCTTCATTGAGAGACAGAGATCCTGGTCTGATGAGGCCAACAGGACCGCATGATCTGCAGGAAGCAGAGCCCAATCCTGAAGTCGCCCAACCAGGTCCCGTCAACTTCCTGGCTGTCCAGAGGAAACAAATTCTGTCCCTACAGGTTATGAACAGAATAAGGGACAAAGGGCCGCCCCAGCAGAGTCCAACCCTCACCGGACACCAATACGACTCTGCCGGCATCGCGGGCCAGGCTGTGGCTCCGGTCACACAGGGACTGGATGGCCAGTATTAGGGGATAGAATCTCTTACTGGAGATCGCAGTCCAATGAAACAAACGTAGACCGGTTGGGAAAAACTCCCATGCGCCCTCAAGACCCCTGCTGAGGGCGTGGAGCTGGTCCACCGTTCCACGGCCGAGAAGAAACCACACCGCTCCTCCTGAATCCAAGGTTCAACTGTCCGACGGACCTCTCCGGGACCCCAAATACAGCTTTCCAGGGAGGCTGAGGAGTGTGAACGCCCGCTGCTGAAGGACACCCTCTGCTTCCCCTGCTTCCAGAGAGGCCATTCAGCCAGAACGATGCAATGGCAGATTGACAGGCGGACGGGCACGACGACTCGGCATCGGCCCAGAAGTGTTGAAGAATATCTCCTTTGCCCGTCAATCGACGTTCCCGCCCCCCTTTGGTCCTGAGCGGTGTGTAGTGACCAACAGAGGCAGGTGACGGATACGAGCGGCCCAAATGACCTTCCTCCGCGTGGTGTCCCTTACAGGCGGGGCGAGGAGCTCGGTCGGCCATCCAGGAGGGGCTCGGAGTAAAGTCGTTTCTCATCCGGCTGAGAGGAGTCAGATGAGGAGGCCTGGCCATCTGCTCGGGACGCCTCCCCGGTGAGGTGTTCTCGGAGGAGGGGACGATGTCTCCGGCCTGGCCCGAGAGGGCTTCGGGATCCCCCAGAAGTGCTGGAGCGAGCGGCCCTGGAGAGGAAAGTCCGGGTCTCTCTGCTTCAGCTGCTTCCCCGTGACACGACCCGGGATAAGCGGTGGACCCGGTCTGCCAAGTCCAGAGGCAGTGGGTGAGCCAGCACGGCCCCACAACGTCCTCACCCTGGGAGAACATCCGCCCTGGAGCCCCCCCCCGAGGAGCTGGAGTTTCACAGATGGTTTACATCACCCCTGTTCACATGGGCAGTCCTTCTTCTTTTCCCTTCAGGATCGCCTCAATCAACCTCCTCCATCTATTCTCTGTATCTTCTTGTCACACCGATCAAGTTCGTGTCCTCTTCGACTGCGTCCATAAATCTCACGTATAGAACTCCAAAGCCTGAATATTTACGGGGGCATCTAAGCGTTGGCCTCGGCCAGTTGTTCTGAGACTGATAGTCGCTTCGAAAAATGCGAGGTGACGAAGACCTGCTCTGAAGCTGACAGCGGCCGGCGAATCTTCATGTCCTTCAGGACACCCCGGAGGGTTCGTACGTCCTTCGGTCTCACCCTCATGTCAGACAGCTCCGCCCCCGTCCTGTCGGCGTACAGCATCACCCTCGGGTGGGCGGTAAACTCGCACCATCGCCACTGCGATGTAGCGTTGAAGTACAGGTTGCCGTCCTCTTTCCGAACCTTCTGCATCCTGGTCCAACAGAAGACACTTTCATGACGGCTCCATCTTTTCAGCCGGGGGTGTCACGTCGTTCCCCGAGGACGTACTCACCCTTTCCCGACCGTCCACAGAGATGCCGCTCCGCTCTCACTGGCCAGAAGAACTTCACCTAAGATATGAGGACTGGCGGCCCGAAGCAGAGGAACATGTTGAAGTGTTCACCTCATCTTTTCTTCCTGTGACGTGGCGGGAGCTCCAGGCCCAGACCATGGCTCACCTGACAGTGACGCAGGTGGCCGCTTCTTTGGTGCCCACGGTCTGCAGCAGATGAGGTTCCCTGGTCTGGCTGAGTCTCCAGACCCCGCACAGGTGGTCGCAGCGCACGGCGACACAGGCTGCGGAACACCAAACCACACAGTCAGCTCCTGCGGCGCCGGGACCGACCGGCCGCGTCCGGAGGGCGGCGGCGCTTACACTCATCGAACAGCGACGCAGAGCTGATCTGCCGGACGGGGCACTTCAGCTGGAAGCTGAATGGCTTCTTGCCCGTCGCATCTGGGCGGAGAGAACGGGCACCGTTGTCCTGCAGCGCCACTGGGTGGAAGTCTGAGATGCTGCGTCAAGAATAAAACCGAGCGAGAAAACGTAGCACTTAGACACATCCGAGTTATTCCATCGTACAAGCCGCCTCGTTCGTGTGGCATTTTGAAACCCCGAGTGAGGACTTTGAGGCGCAGGATACTGAGGCAGTCCATTCCTCGGGTTCCAGGATAGATGAGGCAGCCGTGCTGAGAGTCACCGGTGCTCTGGGAGAAAGGGATGAAGGCCAGAGCTCCTCCCGTGGCTCCCGGGGAGAACAGCTGACGCTGACGCTGTTCCGTCAGCTCCTCGTACAGCAGCGAGCTGAGTAGCTCCACGGGGATGCCGGGGACCACGTCTTGCAACAGGACGCTGTAGCTGTCCAGGGTTCTGGAGAAATGTGAACTCTGACATCTGGGGGGAAAAGCCACGGTGAAACCACACACCCACTTCAGTAAATGCTTCTGCGCTCAGAGAGAATGTCTTCTCGGATAGGTAGACCTTATCCAAATGAATTTGTCATAGCAGCCACGGAGGTCCACATTATGAAGATAACATACCCTTAAACAATGCTGATGATGATGGCATCATCAGAATAGGAATAAACTAAAATGTGTGCGCGCACACACACACACGCACACACACACACAGAATAAATAATAAGAAGATGGTGCACCTTTCAGCTCCACTTACATTTCAAGCTTCATATAATCCAAGAATTTCTTTACGCTCCACATGTGAACTGAATCCTTGCGAAACCGCTGCGAGAGCACAACACACACACACACACACACACACACACACACACACACACACACACACACACACACACACACACACACACACACACACACACACACACACACACACACACACACACACACACACACACACACATAAATAAAAAAAAAAAAAAAAAAAAAATAAATAAAATAAAATTTATGAAAGACAGACAAAAAAAAAAATAATG
>CAAKHD010009179.1:12365-23226 GCA_901007705.1 Fistularia tabacaria | reverse complement strand
AAGGTGCTACTCCTTTCAAAAAAAAAAGGGCTTTTGGATTATAAAGAAAAAAACAGGTTTTCTTCGGGGGGGAAAGAGGTTTTTTTTTTTTTTTTTTTTTTCTTTATTTGGCTCCGGCCTTTTTTGCAAAATGTATTATTCAAGAGACAGACAAAAGTGAATTTGAATATTTTCGCTGGCGGGATACGTGCTCAGGAGAAAAAGGGGGTGGAGGAGGAGTCCAAGTTGTAATTGCAACACTGCAGTCGGCGACTTTACATAACTTCTTACTTGTCTGTTTGTTTATTTGTTTACACAGGTTTACCGGACGGCTCGGAAGCTCCGGTAGCTCTGGTTGCCGGGGCATTGACCATGCTTGTGCGTGAGTGAGTGTGCGTAAGTGTGTGTGTCTCAGCCTTCCATGGCCTCCATTTCCACTGCTGCTTCACTGGATTGTGCACTGGCTCAGATAATGAACAGACCAACCCAAGGGGGACAATTAGCTTCTTAATGTGTCTGATCTGATAGGCATTTGCTCTGGTTTGCGAAGATCCTCTTTGAGCAGCGAAGACTGCCACGCCAGGGCCGTCCTGGCCTATGAAGCCGACGGGATCACACTCGCAGCGCGACCCCGCTTTCCCACCACTGCTGGGTTTCTCAACCCCACAAGAAACAAAACAAAACTGAAAAATCCCCCAATTTGCATACAGGGTTTGCTGTCTAAGGAATTTGCACAGTGCACCCACATAGATTTCCCAATGCACTTAAAAGTAAAAGCTGCTGATTGCTTCGGGGCGTCGAATCCAGTGCCCCGAGCTGTCTCTGTCGAGAACAAGAGCCCTTGACACCGCAATCAGGCAAAGAGGCAGGGCAGAGGCTCCGAATTTTAATCAAAAAGAGAATATTGAATTTGTAGAATTTCAAAATGTGCCTCTCAAACAAAATGCTCTCAGCCCTCTTTGATATGGAAAGCTAGTACTCCTCCCTCCCTGCCCTCCCCACCTCCCTGTCATGAATTAAATTATTTTTCCTGTCTGTACAGTGGAATAGCCCAGGGCACATTGACCCTCATTACAAGAGTTGTACATACGAGAGAAAAACCTCCATTTGTTTTCTATTTATTCCCAGGTCCAGAGTACAATGGCTCTCTTAGCCGCGCAGTGGCAGCGTGACGCTCCGTGCAGACGGACCGTTAATAGGTTGTGTGGAGGTCCTTTGGGGGGGGGGGTTATACAAGATTCACAATTGAGTGTAATTAATGACAGGGGAGTTCACGATGTACGTCAACCTATATCGTGATTGAAACCCCCACGGCAAAAGAAACGTAGCCGGGCTCGCCATATTGTACGTTAACAGCACACCAGCCGCATTAATTTTAAAGGCTCGCGATACGAACTCTAAGTTGAATTTTTTAGCTGAACAGATTTCTGCATCCCTGCGGGCCATAAAACAGCTTCAGATTCATCCTTCTACGCTGCTGAATTTGCTCACGCAATAAAATATACAAAAAAATATTTTGTCTTATCCATTTTATTCTCTTTATTATTTTTTTTTCCTCCTCCTTTTAAAGTAACTTACCCTTAGGGGGAAAGATGAGCAGTGATTTCCTAGATCGTGGTCAGGACCGGAGTAGGTTGGGTGGTGTATTTCTCCGGGATCTTGAGTCACTAGCAGAAGGGATTACTTTTGTTGTCTTGGCTGTCCGTCAGACCAGGTTAACTTTTCTTTCAATGGCACCTTTGTTTACAGTCAGTCGTGGTGAGCGCACACACCAAACCTATACCGATTGGTCGCACTGGAACACACCACCGTGACCTCTGCTCACGGTCAACCAGCGAACACGCCAAGCCATTACAAGTTAGGTTGAGGGAAAAGAACTGCTTGCCAGGGAATCATGAATTTGCCTGCCTGTTACCGCTCTGCCATTGCTATTTGTCGACAAATCGACACAATTTTGACCAAGTAAGGGCCGCGCTTTGTGGGGAAAAACAGGGTCCTTGCCAGTGGATAATGTTAGCCCGACCATTTCCTCATCCATCTCACTCAGTTTTGTAATAAGGGCTGCAGCCAAAGGAATATTGATCAACCGGGTCGCGGAACACCGCGAAGGCCGAGGCCGACGAATGGGGGGGGGGGGGATGGCTGAAATCTACTCGGCGTGGCGCGTTCCAAGAGGGAACGCATGCCGTTTATTTTCAAGATTTCATGTTCCATTTTATCTGATAATTTTTGAGGTAACAGCTCTTATTTATCAGGCATAATTATCTTTTAATATGACAAGGTTTTCACATCATTGTTATTAGTGCAATGCTCTGCTGTTGTGACCAAAACTATTGAATGCTGCTTTGCATTTTCACTATTCACAATTCAAGATCACTCTGAATAGGAATGCAGAACGCCGGGTCCGTCGGCTAAACCCCGCACTCAGGTGCATCCTTTTGCTACGTGAGGTCATGAAGCTGGAATTTTCATCACGCCGCATCTGCCGATGAGCGTATTTCTTTAGCGTTTCAGCCGTAAATACTGTTGTAATGAAACATTATATGTTAAATGACAGGATCGCCGATGTCTCCTGTATTCAGTTCAGCAGCGATGGATGAGTTCAGAACCAGGTTCCCTTTTCCCCCACCGGCCAAAAGATGACCGGTGATTTTGCCATCGGGGCCCTCGAGGTCTCCCTTGCCCGAGGAGCTCATCCTGCCCGAGTCAGTATCGCACTTACGAATTCCCTTCTTAAAACGGTGTTTTACTAGCGGTGCCATTTTGTTCTCATTATTAATTTCACTCGTTAACTTACCCTTTATTTTATTCTGCTTAATTAAAGCTAATACAATTAATTTGTTCGACGCGCAACACCCAGTGACAGCTATCTCAACGCCCCATAAAACGACACTATGACCGCATTAAATTGACATTAGCTAAAGGAGAGTCAGTGGGTTTTACGATTTTGGACGAGGTGAGCAGACGGGCTTCGATGTGTTTTAGTTCTGCTCTAACAGCTACTGTATGTCTGATGCTCCAGGTTGTGACACTCCGGAGTGACTGTTGGCTAGAGCATATGGCGGGCTCCGGCTCCAGTTTGTGGACCATTTTAATTAGCCCAGTGGTCCAAATGAGGTTACCGCAGCGACGGATAGAGAGCTCTAATGAAAAGGAGCAGCATGTGTTTGCGTGAATGTGAGTGGGGGGGGGCAGGTGGGTGGGGGGTATCCGGAGAGCACCAAATGTTATGTAATCCGTTGCTTGGTTATGTAATGGATCAATAATAATACTGTGTAAGTATCTGCGTGTGCGCGTGTGTGTGTGCGTGCATGCGTGCGTGTGCGTGCTCATCATTGTTCCTCCTATGAAGTTCAAAGCTAATTGTTCCTGATGAGAGGTGTTTACCATCCTCGGCTGCTCCTGCCGCAGAAGGAGCGTGTGATGCTGGCATGCAGGAAGGCTTGCGTGGATTTAAGCTGCAGCTCGGAGGGGAGAAAAAAAAAAAAAGGAAAATATTCAAGGTCTCGGTATATATATTTTTTATTTTTTTTGAGCACCAGAAAATCCGGTGTGAAACTTATGGGAAAAAAAAAAAAAAACAACTATGCGAATCAAACCTATGACTTCAGTGCCCGATCGGTCGAGGCCCGGGTTAAAAACGACCTCCATCGGGGCCGATGACCTACAGGGTGTCGGTGGAAATCGGGCAGCTGTGGGTCGAAGAAGGAGAGGATATGTGAAGCTGGTTGATGTGAAGGAAGAGGAGGCAGAGAATAGGGTTAGATGGACGAGGTTATTTCCCTATGACGACCCCCGAAGGGAAAAGCCGAAAGGAAAAGTCGATAATTTCAGGGTCTCGGTGCCTCGCGTGTCGACATTGGAGACGACGTCGTGACCGGCGCGATCCCAAGGAGTCGGTGTGACACACACATGATTTGTGGCTGATTTCCGTCAGATTTTATGTGAGTTTTATTAGATTTAGCGGTGATTTTTGAGGAAACGTCTTCTGAATTTCACGCTAGGTATTTCTCACGTTGAATTTTTTTCAGGGGAATTTGCTCAACGTGGACAAAACTTGGAATAATTAAGAACAAAACAAAACAAAATGGCAATATGATAATTCTCTCTTTATTATTTTTCTTTTCTGGGAACCCCCGTTCAAATGAACCTCAGCACCACAGAACATAATGAAACCTGAAACCAACCTGAAATCATCATTTTTTTATGACTCTAGTTATCAGTTCTCCGTGCTTCCCGGTGTCACGAGCCAGTCTATTAATAGTAATGCAGATGTAGAGTTTCCTGAAGTGTAGTAGTGAGTAATTGCAGTATTTTTATTTATTCATGCAAATAATATTGTTAGTTGGACCTCACAGAGTCATTTACACCTTTTCATATCGTTAAACAGGAGCGAGTGGAGACTCTTTAACTGTTTTATGAAGTGATTAAAAATGCAAACATGTACCCATATAACAGTCATAACACACACACACACACACACACACACACTCCTCAAATATTGAATACTGATGGGAACGGAGAACAGATTTGACATTTTCATATCGTCAGAGTGCCTGTATTCGCCATCAGAGAGCCGATGCGGCACACCGTCGAACTCCACATGACGCCTGTCAAGAAATAGCTGTTCTCTGTTTTCCTATTCCCCAGCTGCACCGGGGCAGCCCACTTCCTTTTTCCCGCTCTGGAACGACACCAGATCACAGGGTCCTCCTGCCTCTTCCATCCCTCTCTCGTTCTCACCCACCTCTTGTCTTGTTCCCACACTTTGCCTCCGTCTCTTTGTTCTGTAACATCTCTCTTTCATTTCTCTTTGCGTAAGTCTTATTTCTACAAGTTTGCTCTCTGTTGCGTTCTGTTATCTTCTCTCTCTCTCTCTCGCTCTTTCTTGCACTCACCCTTTAACCTCTCTCTCTCTCTTTCTTGCACTCAGTCTTTCTCTTGCTCCCCCCCTCTTGCTCGCTATCACACACAAACTCTCTCTACCTCTCTTTTTTGCGTGCCCCCTCTCTCCCTCACACACTCTCTCTCTCCCTTGAGTGCTCTCTCTCTCTCTCTCTCTCTCACTTCACCGTCTCCCACTCTCTCTCTCCCTCCTTTGCTCTCTCGTTCTCGTTCTTGCACTCACTCTCAGTCATGCCTTCCGTCTTGCTCTCTCTCTCATTCACTCTGTCTCTCTCTCTCTCTCTCTCTCTCTGTCTTCCTCTTGCACTCTCTCTCCCCCTTGCTCATCCCCTGTCTCTCCTCTCTCTCTTTCTCTTGCTAGCACTCACTCTTACACTTCATCTCTCCTCTCTCTCTCTCTCTCTCTTTTGCTGCCACCTCCTTCTCCTCAGCTCAGCTTCTCTGGGATTTTCCCCGATCATTCGACTTCAAAATACCCTCTCCTGGCTGCCGCCCTGTGTTCCCCTCATCTCGACCATGTAATATTCCAGTCAGAGGGGACGTCCCCGCTGTTTTCCGATGAGCGCCCGTTCCCCGGCGGAGGAGAGACGACCGAAAAAACAGGAGACGAGAGAGCGATGTCACCCACAGCCGAGCCATTGAGATGAATGCACTTTGACTAAATCTCCCCTTTGGCCACTCATTATTATTCAGAAAGTCCAAACCCCGCTCCGCCGTGGCTCGGCAACTGGAATTTAAAATGTGTGGGATGCCTTAGCAGACAGCCCAACAAACAAAAGCTTTAGTAAGGCTGAGATGGAGAACACTCACACCTTTTTCACTGATTATGCACATATATTACACTGTACAACAGTTACTGAATATGAATGATTGTTGTTTAAATTTGGATTAGTCGGTGGATTTCGTACCTCTGCCAGAAAGGTGACCAAATATTTTGGCGAACGAGAGCGCTTCCCCCCCCCCCATCTATCTGCAAAATCACAGGGGACCGCCTGCCGTCATTGTGGATCCCTCGGCGGAGCGGCCCACCAATGTAGCTACACGGCCGCACGCCCGCAATTAAGGCAGGACAGATGGTTGGAGTTCACATCAAATCAGTGGCGGGGCTGAGGTGATGGGACAGGAAGGGACGCCCGCGCTGCCTCCGCCGAGCCACCGCGGCTTCTTCCATGTCAGTGACGTGTGGTTGACATGTTTGATCAGGTGACTCCGTGCGCGCGTGTGGCACTTTGAAATTGAAATACACGCCGGAGAGAACATACCCACTTTTTTCTTTTTTTTTTTTTCCATGCGCAGGTGGATCCGCATTACAAAATCTTATATCGCTCAGATACATTATGCATGCAACATGGCATTAGCGAGGACAGGTACAGAAGGGGCATGGAGTTTTTTTTTAATGAATTTTTCAGATGATGATGATGACAGTGGGATTTGCATTTGCGGGGAGGTGACATTGTGTTTGTTCTGGAAAATTGGTTGAGATTAAGGTTCATGGTCATGGTGCGCCTGCACCGGCTAATGGTGTTATAAAGAGCTGGGAAACATCTCACTGCACAGTGCGTTGTGTTACTTGTTTGTTGAAATGAATTAATCTGAATAATCCCAACCTTGTAAACCGAATCTGTATGCCAATGAAAAATGAGATTTTGATTGCTGATGCTGATTAAATGCAAATATAATTGGTTGGGTTATAAACAGTGTTGCACTGCAGTCTTGGACCATGATGATAATGTTGTGATTTATATTTTGATTTATATGTTTATTTATTCTGACACACATTTTTATCATGCATTTGAAATGTCGAAACACATACCCAGCCCCAAAATGTGTCTTTTTAGACGTTCTACAAGTAACTTTTTTGAATTTTCTCATCTTTTGTTTTGCCTTGAATCGCACCATTAAACTTTAGATGCAATTCTTAAGGGTCCCGAATGGTGTAATTGTCTCCGTCAGCAGGTGTGGCTCGACCGCGTATCATCAAACCATCCAACTGTGGATGAGCCTTGTTTTGCGAAAATAAAGAATAAACGGACACTGAGTCCTCGTCCCCCTCGCGAATCTGAGGGGGGAATTAATTCAACGGCTAATCATGAAAATATCACCAGCTGATAATTCATATCGCAGATGAGATATTCATTCACGATATCTAACTCTTGCCCAAAGTGATCTAGCTTACATGCACTGCCGGCCCAGAAGCCACACTTGCGCGGCTCTGCTGTGATATTATCTGACACACTTGTGTAGATTTATGTAAAAAAAAAAAAGAAAAAAAAAGCATCAGAGGACAGTTAGATAACCGCGCTAACTCAAATTCTGTCTAAATAATACTTTCGACATGGCGCTACATAGGCACGAGGTTTATAGATGTAAATTTATTCCATTAATCTATTTATGATTTGTTTGATGGGGTACGGATACAGTGTATATGCATACCAAACTTGAAAACAGCCATCTGATGCAAATAACACTGTGTTTATGGCACATGCTAATTTGCCGCCGCTGTCCCTTGAAGGTCTTTTAACAGGAATATCAGATAAAGGCTGCGCGTTCAAAAGACTGGAAAGTGGAGACAAGAGGATACAATAACGCAGACGCTTAAAACATTCAGTCCAAACGCTTTACATGGGAATAGGTCGACTTTAACCGGGATGCACTTTCCCTATACAAAGTGGTAAAGTTAATGAACAACACCTGCAGTTTTATTACTGATACTTGGATCATCACCAGCTCAGGAAATTGGAAGTGGAATTAGAGAAAAATAAATAAAACAACTCACATTTAGTCAATGTACATAGCAGTAATCTCTATGGCTGCAGCTGCAGGAATAGTTATTGTCTTGGGTAATAAACATTTAATAGGTCATTTTCAGCCCTGTAAAGGAAAAAATATGATCGCTACAGAAGACACACACAGACAGATTGACATATATTTATTTCCTTTTTGTTTTGCCTTTGCAAATAAAGAACTGAGCAGACATTGAATTGCGTCATAAAGTCTGCAGCACATGACATGTTTAGGTAAGAGGTGCGTCTCTAACAAGCCGAGCTGTCTGAGAAAAAATTACGGTTTCCAGGAACGAAACTTCAGCTTTCGTCAAACTGCCGCAGCTCTGAAGTCCATTGACGTATTTACATAAAGACCGAGGAGCAGCTCTGTCTTTTCTTCATTGTAAATATTTCATATCGACCCGCCATTGGCAGCCCAACCAAAACCTTCATTTCATTCTCTGTCAGTCACACATTTGTTCTACATGATAATGATGTTGCCTGCAACAATGAGAACTGAATTCAGTTTTCCTTGGTTTCTATTCTATCCTCCCCTCTGTGTGTGTGTCTGTCTGTCTGTGTGTCTGTGTGTCTGTCTGTCTGTCTGTGTGTCTGTGTGTGCGTGTGAACACACGTACACACGCGTGGGCTTGTGTCTGTGACGGAGTGCTGTCATTACGGTTGAGTATGCACTCAAATGTCACGCAACCGAGCCGGTCAAAGTGCACCTCCCGTACCACGAGTCGCCTCCACTCTCGGTTGTGAGGTAAACGTGGCGGGAAATAATCGATTCAAAGGTGATGCCTTGGAAAAAAAAAAAAAAAAAAGGAGCCATAAAGATACTAAAACCGACATGTGTTTCCACTTACCCGAGGCATGATATTTTTAAATGCAAGATTTTCATGAAATTCAGCAAATCAAACGTGTTTTGGAATCCGTTATAAAAAACACATACGCTCACATTTATATGTTGTACAGTGAAGCTGTGATCCTGAGGGTGAGAGAGAGGGATCAACCCGGTTAATGGCACCACTTGTGTGTGTGTGTGTGTGTGTGTGTGTGTGTGTGTGTGTGTGTGTCAGATACAGTGCACTTCTCAAAGAGCAGACTGAGCGACTGCTTGGCACAGAGCAGAGCAGCAACCTGGGTGTTACAGCGCCACAATTAAACTGAGCAAACTGATACACACATACTCTGTGTTCGGGGGAGGGCATATGCCAAAGACCTAGTGCCACACATGGTGATGGAGGTACAATGGCGCCGCTGCTGAGATTGCAACACTGTCTTAAGTTATGCTAAACAGAACAATCCAAGATTTTCCATATTCCTTATTTGCTGGTTACGTCTGCGGTTAAAGTGAAATAATGAAGTTTCATCCTAGACTTACATTGAAATGTAGGCTCACGTGGAATGATGGAAAACCTGTTGAGCTCTCCTTATTCGATTGGTTTGCCTCCGATCATGTTTTATATTCCCGAGGTGCTGCGGGATTAGACCATTTCATGTCCATTCACCTTGCCGTGGGGTGAATTTGACGTTAGCCGTCAAATACCAGCGTGCTTTTCCTCTTTGGTTTCCAAATGACTGCTAACACTGCACAAGAGCCACTTTACTCCCCCCTCCTTCATTCATGATAGTTTGTATTTCTCTTTCTTATGTCTGTGGATGTTCTCAGTCATCCGGGTCACGGTGAATTCTTGTCGAAATATTCTTGTCGTGGCAACTGGACTTGAATTTCATCACTTGAAGGTGTTTCACCGCTCATCCAAGAGGCTTCTTCTAACGACCTGTGGGGAGTTTCCGAATATAACTGCCAGAGTTTTGGGCGGGTCTAGGTTATGGTGGTTTGTTATGGAACTGGAAGAGTCTTGGAGAAACTGGGTCTAAGCTGGTTGTCAGGCTAATGGGGGTGTAATTTTTTTTTTTGGGTGACAAGTGAGCAACTTTTGTAGATTACCTGGATTGGAATGTGAAAAGGTAAAGCTTGAGAAAGGAGTGAAACCTTTTGGATCCCATGAACTGAGGCTCACGTGGAAGTCACCCAGGGCTGGTTCTGGTGGTGAATTAACCAGGAAAGATTCCCCACCAGATCCAACCCAAAAGTCGCTCCCTTGTCCCAAACGAACAACACCCCCCATTGGCATAACAACCCCCTTCGACCTAGTTTCCGGCGATCAACTGGCAGTTATATTTGGAAACTCCCCGCAGGTCATTAGAACCGAAGAAGCCTCTCGGATGAGGCGTGAAACGTCTTCAAGTGAATAAATTCATTACCGCGACAAGAAGATTTCGACTAGAATTCTCTTTCTCAGTTAATATATATCACTCATGTAAATATTACTGTTGTGTGTTGTCGTATTTTCCAGTTGTTATTGTCAGTTATTGTCTCTATTGTGTGTCATGAAGGGAATATTAGGGAATTAAGTGAGAATACCATTGCATTGTCTGAATCACCACGTTATTACAACGTACATGTCGACAAAAATCTCTAATCTTGAACTGGAAGGGAGATTGATCAAAGAAAGTCAGGTGATTTTTTTTTTTTTTTTTTGGGGGGGGTGGGGTGCCAAAAATATCGCTGAAAAGTCTCTTTTCAAAATGAATTGCGGCGGCGTCCTTGAAACTGCATCCGGACTTTACTGAACACCTATGCTGCTCAAACCCAGGCCGGCTCTCCTGTTCCCGCTCATTTTATATCACTCAGCTCATCGACCTTTGCGGTGGAATCCGGCATCCTCTCGTCGGTTGGCTTCACCCCTCTCCTGACCGCTCGCTAAAAAGTTTTTTTGCCTGATTTATTTCACAGTGCTTCCCGCACAACTTTTGTAACAGATTTCCCATGTCGCGGATTCCCTGTGCGCTCTTCCTCCTCCTGTCTGCTCGTCCACCCACGCCTCTTCAGTCCGTCTGCCTGGCCAGCTCACATCAGCCAACCCACCCTTCTGCTTTCAACCTGCCTGCCAGCACCACGCTTACCTGCCCGCCCCCTCTCGCTGATAGCCGGTCTGCACTCTGCTCCAGCCTTAATCTTCACTATCATTACCTTTTTTTTTTTTTTTTTCCATAACAAAACCCATTACCTGTACTTTCTCCGTGCTGCTTTCGGCTCCCAAATAGAGCCGGTCTTGAGCGCCCTCGCCGGTCACAGACCAGACGGGCCTTTCTCTCCACGCTACCGCCCGCTAATCACCCACCAAGGGCCTTTGTTTCTA
>CAAKHD010009179.1:0-12345 GCA_901007705.1 Fistularia tabacaria | reverse complement strand
CCCCGCCTGCCCGCACCCCCCCTTCCTCCCCGCCCCCCCTCCCTGATAGCCCGTCTGCCCTCCGCTCCCGCCTTAATCTTCCCTTTCTTTTCCTTTTTTTTTTTTTTTTTCCATAACAAAACCCATTACCTGTACTTTCTCCGTGCTGCTTTCGGCTTCCAAATAGAGCCGGTCTTAAGAGACATCGCCGGTCACAGACTAGACGGGTTTTTCTCTCCACGCTACCGACTGCTAATAACCCACCACGGGCTGTTGTTTCAAGTGAGAGAGCTCCCGCAAGAAGAGCAGATTATTTATATCTCGTTCTCTGCCTGTGCCGCATCAATGCCGAGCAGCCGTGATTATAACTGAAGTGCTGCAATAATGACCTTGCTTCGGGTACACAACAAAATAATTAAAGGTTGCAGCGTTTATGACTCAGCCGCCATCGTTACGCAACCCAGGTTAGCAGAAAGACGTGAATTCGCCCACCGCCCCCCGAAAAAAACAAACAAAAAAAACAGAAGAGGTCGATTTTTGGCTTCGTGCTTGAAGAACAACGCTTTAATTAGGCAATGATTTATTGAGACGCGTTCATGGATAATGTAAACAGCACGGCAGCATGTGAGAGGAAAAAAAACAAATAAATCCGTGCACTTGAAGAATTCATTGGAAGCCCGACTTGCAGGGATTGATTGGCCGCTGATAAGCTGCAAGCACCTGCAGTCACAGAGGAAGCTGTTTGCTGGGGTGGGCTGGCACCGGCGCAGATAGCATTATGAGAATCCTTGCTAATTAACTGTGACTATTTTCCTAACCAGGTCTGCAGTCCCCACCCCTCACTCCCCCCCCCCCCCCCCTCCATCCCCACCTCTCTCCACCATTACTTTCTGCCCCTCCTTACATTTGGCAGCTTGGTCTTATTTGTATTCTGGTGGCTTCCTCTCCTCGCTGTGTGTGACTCTGCAGAGCAGGTGTCCACGGCTGCGGCTCGGAGAATGATAGCCCACTGATAAAGCTGCCATGCAGTGGCTGATAGATGCCTTGGACGGAGGTTTTCTTTCCACTGAAGATGCTGACATGTTTCACCTGGTGCTTTGCATTTACTTAAGTACAATTCAATTCGAGAGTCGGTGTTTGTGTGTATGTGTATTTGTGTGTGTGTGCGTGTGTGTGTGTGCGTAACATTCGCAGTAGCTGCCATGTGGGAGGCGAGAGCAGGTTCATATTAAGATGATGCATAAGGTGACGGCAAGCCAACCTCAACCTCCTCGGCATTATGGACGATGAGCAAATGTGTCAAAATAACAGAAAAAAAATGTTTTTAAAATCAATTATGATTCTTGCTGGAAATCTAATGGTGGTTAGAGCATCAGAGTTGTGGTTGTAGCTGTGGTTGAGTTGAGAGAAGTGCCGAGAGACAGCGTTTGCTGAATGCTGTGTTTTGACGGTGAAATGAAAGCAACATTTGTGCACTTCGACCAAAACTGCCCGGTGACCCTGTCCCTCATGGTGTTAGCTTCAAGGAACTATTGTCTGAGTTTCCCTCCTTGGCCCAAGGCTTACGTGGACATGCCATCAGGGATGGCTAGTGATTTATTCATTTATTTTCATTATAATTCCAATGATTTTGATATCTTTTACAAAGCGAAATGAGATTGAGTACATCAGTTCATGCCTGGTGCCCGATTGCAGTCACTTTTGTTGAACACCCTGATCAGTTTTGCTTTCCCATTGGAATGGGAGATGAGAGAGTCCTCAGGTTCTTCTCCTCTACGGCAGTCAGACAGTCAAGCGGACTGCAGCAGTCCGTTTATGTCATATTTGGTTGTGACTGCAGAAAATGGACAACTATATTTCTAGCCTCAAAAGCACCGGGGCTAGACTTTCATTCAAAACACGGGGTCTGCTTCAAACCACGGGACAAAAAGTATCTGGCTCCTTTAACACGCCGTGCTGTGATGTGAAAAATTTTGCATGCAAACATGTAAGATGAAGCACACGCGTTCAAGGCCAGATCGCTTTTCGAAATCGGAAGCTCGCGTACGGATTTTGCTCCGGCGCCTCAGAGCCAATGAGGAGCCGGCATTTCACGGTCAAGAGGAGAGCGCAACCTCCTTCAATCCAGGCAACTATATTCACTATGAGTCCGAACAAAATAACTAAAATTGAGACTTAATAATAAATGAAATAGTCTCTTATTTATTTCCTTTTTTTTTATTTCCTTTTTTTTTGAACAGTGTGTAATGGAAGGAGTCCCAATAAGGCAAATGTTATTGTATCTATGAATATGATATCAAGTTCATGTCTTCTTTCTTTGCTGCAACATTGTTTGCACATCTTGTTCATGGAATTGTGCAAACAGGACGTGATGTTGATGCCATATCCATCTCGCATGTTCCAAAATCCTCATATTATCAAGTATTTCCACTACAGTCGTCCCTCGTTCATCGTGGCGGTTACCTTCCACAGCCAACCGCAATAAACATCAATCCGCGAAGTAGCGACCATATTTTTGTTTTATTCTTTATATCTATTTTAAAGATTTATGACCCTTCCCACATTCTTATTAACCTTTCCAATCCTCTTATAAACACTTCCTATGCCCTTTAACACAGAGTAACACTTAGCGATCGCACGTCAAAATGAAACGGACAAGGCAAGATGCTGAATGCATGCCACACGTAGGAGATGTGGAAAATAATGCTGCGGTCGGTGAGCGAATCAGAGCCCAGGATAAAGAACACCATGTTCTGGTTGGTCGTCACCACAGAAAATGCCTATTTTACCATAAAAAATGATTGAAATAATAAATATATGAAAATACGTTTATTCCACAAAAATGTGGTATAGCAAAAAACATCGGTGATGTGGAATTAGATAAATTGGTAAAAATCTGTGACTCAGTGAGACCACGAAAGGTGAACCGTGACATGGCCAGGGACTGCTGTATTTCACTGAAGTCGTAAATAGTTAAAGCGACAGCAGAAAATGAAATAATTCTCGGTCATACATTTTTATTAGCCTCTGTCTCTGACTGTGGTTCAGTGGGAGGAGCGGGCGTCCCTCCAATTGGACGTTCGGCGGTTCAACTCCCAGCTCCTCCTTCCTTTAACACCGAACAATCGGTCGGTGCACTTTGCTTCACGCTGTGCATGAATTGGTGAATGCAATCCCGAGTAAACCGCTTCGAAACCTCCAGGTGTGAAAGCGCTATATAAGTGGGGACCGTTTAGCACGACTTATTTCTGGAGTCAGGGGAGGAGCCTGTCGTCCGCGCTCTTTCTCTCACCACGACTCCCCTCAGGAGCAGAAGCAGAAGCTCATCTCTTCTCCCGATACACTGACAGCTCCTGTCTCTCAGCACACGGGTAATTAAAAGACAGATAAAATAATACTGTAATTTCACCCGTCAGACACAAAGCCTGGCTCCCGCGCATTGATAGCATGAGCGGCATTTAATTGATTACCGTTTCATTACAATGAGGCAATGTTTTTTTTTGTTTTTTTTTCTCCAGACATGATCGTGTCTGCGGGGGCGGCCTCCGAATTCGTGCTTTCCCGCATAAAATGTCCATTCTATTCCTGTTTTTTGTCATTTCCTGTGTTTCTGCGACATCACCTCTTCGGCAGGTCGATTTTTGAATCTTGTGCCAAATTCGAATCCGGTGCAGTCGCTTTGGCATGTTTTTAGCACAATTGGTGTGGAGTGGTATTAGAACGCATTCACAACCGTGACCGACAGATTGATCCTTGAATTAATGAGAAAATAGAAAGGTTTGGTAGTTTTTGCGGTGAAATGACCCCTTCGGGGGAAAAAAAAAATACCTTCGGGTGCAGCTTTATCTCCCAACGGCTGTCAGACCAGTGGACGGATCCCGCCGGATGAAGGGGTGCAGGGTTCCCCAAGTGAAACCGCTCTGCATGTGATGATATTGCGCAGCCCGGCGCCGACGTTCGGCGGGACACCGCAGCGATTATCTCTCGTAATCTTTAATAAAGTCCCAGGGAGGAAGACAGAGTGCAATAAGCTGCATCTGCTCGTACCGGCCCTGGATGAGCGAGAGGTGAGGGAGAGGGAGAGATTAGATTTGACTTGCTGGTAGAAATGAATCCTTTAATCTCAGTATAAGGTTAAAAGCAGCCGTTTTTGCAGATGAACTGGCAAAAAACTAATAAATATATAAAAATCCATCGCTGCTCACATGGTTCAACTGGCAACAAAACAGTGGCCTCTGGCTCCCTAAATATTCCTAAGTTTTGCCGTTCATTGGATAAAAAAAGAAAATCAGTCAAGGTTTCGGGTGAAGTCAAGCACATAATTAATTAGTTTTGGATGCGATCGCTCTCATAAAAGCATGGCAGTAAATTAATTTTAGCTCGGAGATCAGTTTCTCATTTATTCAAACTTTGTAACTTTGGTCTGAAATGTTTGCGGCGTACTTTTTCAAGCAAATAAGGCCTGAGGGGGTTTCACCTCCCACCGCACCGCAGCCTTAATGTCACTGTGAGCATCTGGCTGGATAATTGAAAACCGACTACATATAAATTACAGACGCCGAGGCGACGACAACGTCGATGCGCTCGGGGTGCGGGGCTCGTATATGTGTGGGCTTCTCATCCAAAACGGGGAAATATTGGCATCCTCACAGGACATCTGCTTTCTTCCTGTCCTTCACGTCAACTGTGTGTGTGTGTGTGTGTGTGTGTGTGAGAGGGCTTTTGCTCCGGTGACCCGCCCCGCTGTTAATAACTGTTGTTATTCAAATTCCGTCTTGATCGTCAGCTGGATTCGGATTTCGTTTCAGTCTCCGCAGCAAAAAACATCTGGATTCCATCTTGACTTCAAAATAATTTTTGAGGAAGCATGGGATTAAGCGCCCCGGCTGGTGGGACCCGGGAGGCGTATTTCCTTTTAGTCATGGAAGCACATTTACTTACTTGAATTTTTTTTAGCACAAGATATCCAATTCTCTTCATTTTTGCTTATTATTTGATGATATTTTGATAGATTTCTGAAAAAGAAAATAAGGGCTGCAACATTATGATTGTATTATCTGTACACATTATATTTGAGGGTCAGTTCTCGAGCTGCTGTCTGGGATCAGCATGCATGTATAATTTATGTCTGATTTCAGCCAGTTTAGATCAGTCGAGATTTGGCGATGGCCATTATTCACATCTTTTTATAATCACCGCGTGACTCTGTGACCTTTTGTTCCCTCTAAGTAATCATCTGTATCCGTAATGTCTCCGCTCTAATTTATTCCGATTCTGGTCCAAACCAGAGATAAAAAAGGAAATTAAAGGAGAGGAATGACGCGCAACAAATGTCTCCAGACGAACCAGAACCACGGTTGTTAAGAGGCATAAGAAGCACTTCGATTTTTGCTTTGATTTGAAAGTTATCAAGAAGGCATTTGCAGAAGGCAAAGGGGCAGCGGGGGGGTGGGCACGGCTCAGAAGTCCATCGCCAACTGAACCGAGGCCGCGGCCGTCGTGTCTCGAGCAACCAGTTCCCCGTGACAACTTGCAGAGTGATTAGTATCATCTGAGACTCTTCCCCCCACATTCTGTTCCCTTTAACTAAACAGGGGTGTTATTTGTGCTCGACCGGAATGGCCTCAAGAGCCTGTTGTTCTTGGAGCTAATTAGATCTACGAGCAGGGCTGGATCAAAACAGCGCCGTCCCTCGGGTTCACCAGACCTGGAGCACCCCTTCCCCCTCCCCCCTCCCTCTGAGCTCCAGATCTAAATGTGAAAAAAAAAAAAAAAAAAAAGCTACCTCCTATTAGCCTTTCATAAGCAGAAATCAAACCTGGCACGATTTATCGCAGCCCGGAATACATCTCATGAATAATTTGAGGAAAATTTTCTCTTCCACTATTGCCAGTAATTTTTTGCTAATATTCCGGTTGTTTTTCTGCAGGTAATTTTTCACAGATTTTTCAAGTCATTTTCTATGTATTTCTGGGTTGGTCAGGATGTATTGACTTTTTCTTTTTCATTTCTTTTTTTATTCATTCATTAATTGTCATCAATAATGCTCCCTTATCGCACCGCTGCCTGTGAATTTCAATAGAAAATAGGAGAAATATATTTCAAGATCTGTTTCTTTAGTTTAATCACCAGGTGCCACCTGGCGTCCACACAAAGCCACAGATGTAAAATCCAGCAAAACCTGTGAGTTGATTTTCTGGTTTAAAAAAAAAAAAAAAAAAAAAAAATGGAACTCGAGTCCAAAACACAAACCTTGAACGCTGCAGGTTAAGTACATTACAATCCAGATGAAATCTTATCACCCCTGTGCAGAATTGCATTGCTTAAATGAAATCCAAAGCTTTATGCCACTGAAAAATATGACAATATGAGGTGGGGGGGTTGTGGGATGGCAGCGTGTTCGACTAACGGGAAGGTCTGTCAGAAAAAAACGACCTGGGCGCCGTGGTAGCAAATTTCCCTTATTGATTTTTGCAAAGTTCATTAAAATAAAACACAAACAGAAGCTCAGACGCTGAACCAAGAACGGGAATTGATAAGACTTCTAATCATACCCATGCCATCATCGATCTTACTTATCTACCCGATTCTTATCACATCCTTTATTGATTCCCGATCATTTTTTTTTTTTTTTTTTTTTGGGGCATGAAGAGAAACACGGGTTATGAGGGAGCAGAGTGCCTACATGCACTGTGAGAGCTTTCACTGTTTGCAGGCTGAGGCAGGTGATCCAGCTGCTTGATAAAAACACTAAGTAAACGCAAGCAGGACATGGAGCCGACGGGTGAGTCGACATCATTGTAGCCTGAGAGCTGAAGTCCGACTGCTGGTATCTAAAATACATGAGATCGGAGAATATTTGCACAGCATTGTTTTTTATTGAATTTTTTTTAGTCGCTAACGTTATCCTTATCTTTTCTTAATGAAACGAAGCATCTTATTTCCCCCGCTTTCAACGAATTAACTCCCCGCCGCAGCCGCAGCTACCTTCTGTAATTCGCAATAAATATGCAAAACTTTCCTTCTTGTAGAGAAATGTCAAACACAGGGAGCTGTGAAGAGACATATCGATTTTTATTGCAATTCATATGACTCCTTATCAGGGGTTGCCACTTGGAAAAAAAAATAACGACTTGCTTTTCTTTCCTTTCATATGGATTTGCATATGATTATCTGCGCATCCCTCACCTATTAAGGGCAGCAACCAGATGCATTGATTTTACGCTTCGATTAAGTTTGTCCCCGAGGGGAGAAAAGTTGATTGAGAAAACGTATAGCCGGCACTCGTCGAGCGCCTAGTTATGTTCTCGTGGGCTAACTCTGCTGAGGGATATCCCATGATGATGTTTCATTATGTCACCAGAAATTTGTAGCTGTTAGCATTGTTGTTTTTATTAACATGAGATTGTTTGTGCCTGTCCCTCCCGACCCTCATACCACTTCATCTCGATTGCACTCCTGGTCTCTGTCTCTGTCCTTCTCTCTCGCTCTCTCTTTCTACCCAAGCCAGTCGAGACAGAAGGCCGTCCGCATTGAGCTCTGTCCGAGCTTTCTGCACCGGTAAATAGAATCGAATAGAATACCCTTTATTGTCATTGCAGAACACAGGGAAAAATTGAAGTGCTACTCCTTTGGTGTAGAAAACAGAAAAAAAAGAGAGAGAGAGAGAGAAGGAAAACACAGCACACACAACACTCAAATAAATTAGTTAACAATATCAATAAATGAATACAATTAAATACTATGAAGTGAGATGGTGCGGTCAAAGCAATCAGTAGTGCATGTCATGTATCATATATCATCACCTTCTTAAAATAATAATCTAAGTCATATTTTGACAAAAATCATTTTTTTAATTCAAAATATGTATATTATGCATATATTATGGATAATATACAAGAAGGCGTCTCAGTCCTTCTCACTTGTCCAGCACTTCGACATAAAGTGCTCTATGAATATAGATAGATAGATACATAGATAGATAACTTTTAGTTATTCCTTACTTCAGACAGTGATACACTCAACACTATTCCCTGATTGTATTTCCAAATTTTGCAGAGGAGGTTTTGCTAAATATGTGCAATTGATAGATGCAGCTTCTGCCCGAGTACCCCGTTCTGCAATATGTTCAAGAGCTGTATGCATTTCTCCCTTCTTTTTTTTTCCCTTTTTATATCTGAAAAAGTCAAATTCCCCCCAAAGCCAAATTCCTCTTCTGGTTGTGCCTAAATGTTTGTGTCTAACGTGTCGCTTCAATGCACCGCAGGCTGTTGTCGGGAAAAAGGTGGGGAAATAACCACAACAAGAATCCCCCTAAACTGACAGTATTGATCATCTTTTTGGGGGTGGGGGCATCTGCGTGCCGCGTCGCAGGTGACGAAGAGGATCGCCAGCCTCGCTGAGCAATGGGTTCACGTTTCGGTGATGGTGGACGAAGACGCACGCCGTCCGCAGCGACTCCGGGAAGATATTCGTGTTGACAGCACTCCTTCTCTCGCCGAGCCCAGGAGGAGGATCACACAACCTGTCACTCAGATTGATGTTTCCCCTGACGGCGCAAGTTAAAAGGAAAGGAGAAGGTAATGAAGAGAGGATGGAGGATGGAGAATGCTCGCAGCGTAGGAGACATATGAGGATGATCTCTCGCTGCTGCATCATCTGTATTCAATTCATCGGATTGACGTTCACACACTCGCGCACACAAGCTGAACTACGTACCGGGAGTTGCACCCAGAGCTTCTCCGTTACACAAAGGATTTGTTGAACATTTCTTTGATGTGTTGTCTGCTCACGAAGGGAACATGCAGCGGAGAGCGTCATACAATATGGATCAAATGAAAAGAGGGAAGGGAAAAAGATGCGACGCCGCGTCACATACGTGACCCTGCTGTGAATTATTGCAATATTTATCCATGTAATATTTATGATGTGACTGTTTTTTTCAGTCACATCATCTTCAAAATGGCGTTTTTTTTTGGTTTTTTTCCCCCCCCCCAGGTACATTACGCAAGCCGAGCGAATTTCCATCTTCACGATCCTTATTCTCAGAAACGTGTTTGTCTCCATACGGCGGCCGTGCATCGGGAAATTCTGAAGGGCGATGAGTGCCTCGACACAATAATGAGAGGAAACATAATCTAATTTCGACATTAATTTAAAGGACAGAGTGTTCAAATGGAGTAATAATTATCCCTTCTAGCCCTCTGCCTTGCCCGCCACCCATCCTCTCTCGCTTCCCTCCTATTTCGGTTCCATTCATTCCTTGAAGAATGCATTTGAAACCATGCAAATGAGAACAAGTGAACAAATGAATGTTTCATGAATGCTTTTATGATGAGGAAATGCAAATGAGGATGAGTGAATGAATGAATGTTTAATGAACGCTTGTTTTAATGAAAAGGACTTATTAAGTAGAGCGCTGACTTAGCATCGCGACGCAGCCCGAGTCGACCACGCGTGAAAGCATCGCATTATACTTTGCCAATGAGGTGATGCGATACATTTAGATAAACACGCGTTGCAAATTAGTCGCACCTGATTGACAGGACGGGAACATATTGAATTAGGATTTAACTGCCACTTTCCCCTCACCTGCCTGCCGCTGTTTGTTTTGGAAGATAGCATGCAAACATGCAAACTGATGAGGTCAAACTGGAGTGGTTGCGGTTTGATTTTTGGCCGTGGCGGCTGAACTGGGGAAAGAAGCCCACACATGAGGGAGGTGTATCATTCGCCTCATTAGATGTTGTTGCAATATTTGGGCCGATAGCTCACAAACACACCCACAGGCAGAGGCATGTTATCTTTGATTTCACTCTGACGTCCGGCGGTAAAAAGAGTAGAAATGTTGTTTTGCTGAAAGTGTCTCAGCAGAGAGAATGGATTGGTGTACAGGAGAACGTCGGCTTACAAACGCCCCTGGTTACAAACAAATCGGCCGACGAACAGCGTTTTCGATCATATTTTGAAACGAATGGCGCACAAGCCTCGGTGCACGAAACACACAAACGACCAAACTCACTGGCTTTCCGTTGTTGTGGCGTTTTAGCTCAGCGGCAGTCGTACGTGGTACCCCTCGTCGTTTACAACGTTCTTCATATGTTCTACTGCTATGACGATTTTTGTGCTTTTTTTCAGCAAGTTAGCCCTCATCAAGGCCCACTAAGTTAAAAGTGTGAGTGATAGAAGTGTCAAGAAGTTAAGAATAACAATTACTCTGAGGAAGGAAATATTAGCTTACAGCTAATGATAACTGTTCATGTCATAGATCTCACTAAGCACTACAGCATGGCTCAGTCAACCATCTGAACAATCCTGACGCACAAAGATGCGCTAAAGAAGGCTGTTGCGGCTAAAGGGGCGACTACATCAAAAAAGCAAAGGCCTCAAGTCTTAGAAGAAGCAGAAAAGTTATAGTTAGTTTGGATGAATGAAAGACAGCTTGCTGGAGATAGTGCCAGCGGGTCTCTTATGCGAGAAGGCTTTACTTTTACATGCTGATTTAGTGAAAGGAACAAGTGCTGGCGAGAAGAGAAAGAACACTGGAAACAAAGAAATAATTAAGGTTGTTATCTTTAATTCTTTTCTGTATTTTTGCCGCAGATAAATCCATAAAAAAGTTAGAAAAAGAGTACGGTATGTATTCAGTATAACATTTACAGCCAGTTCAGACCATGAGATGCGGAAAAGCAGCGAGGGGAATTTGGAAAAATCTGCATTGTCCACTTGTCACATTATTATAAGTTTACCCACCGAATTGTTTTTTTTTTTTTTTTTGACAAACTAATGAGGTTCCAGCAAACTGTGCCTCTCACTCAAAGCAGCGAAAACCAGAATCTGTATTTGTGTGAAAACCTTCAGTTCCACATCTTCAGGCTGGGTAAAGTTCTCCAGCTGCATCGGAACCTTGGCCTCTTCCTGGTGCTGATTGTCATACAGATTTGATGTTTACCGTTTTGCACGGCAAAATAATAAGCCACGAACCGTAGTCGTTATTCCAGAAACAAGTGAAAGGCTTCACGGCTCAAAATGAAAAAAACAAAACAAAAACAAAACAGAAATCAAGGTCCTTTCATGTCTTTTTTTTCAAGTAACCAAACATGACCAGCGTTATGAAAAGATCTGAATCATTATCAACACCCTTTTGATATTTAGCTCTCGAGTGAAAGAGTATTGAAAAGGGACCCAAAGGGAAAAAAAAATCCTCTTTTTAGACCAAAAGCCGAGGAAACTAACTTTTTGCAGACAAAAGTGTTATATAATATTTTCGAATTAACAATATCATATCTTTTCAACCGGTTTATACTTAGATATTAAGAACAGTATGAAAGAAATAGCAATCTCATCATTTTTATTCAGGCATTTCTGCCTTTCCGCCCGATTATCTCTGAAACTAGCTGGTTAGTTTTTATACTCAGCCTTCAGTACTTTTAAAGCTACTCTTTTTTTAATGGATAACAGACAGGAGCGGTGACACTAAACAGAATCTGAGGGCAGTTTTAGTCAAAACAACGAGCCGGCTAACACAGGCGCCGTGGCAACCGATGTCGGATGACGATCCTCCGGGGCCTCGTCATTCCGAGTGCTTCGGTTACACTTCACAAACATTGAGTCACGGATTATAAAATATTTACAAGTGCAGCGTAAAGAGAGGAGGCGTTAGTGTTGCTGCACTTTTCAGATATTTCCACGAAACCCCGGCGTCCGTCTTCGGACCTCATGTTGGAGCACAGGGAAACATTCTTAAAGGAACAACAGTGTTGTTGATTTGACTCAACAGATCTCAAACGTCACAGCTCATTTTCATTTTCCAAGCAGTTGTCCTGCAAGTGCCGCTTTTCTACACGCTGGTCGCAACTCCATGTCCTCTCTCGGGCAACGGCGATGTCCCCAGGGGCCGGCGTCGGTCACATCGCACAACCGAGGCCACACCGCCGTAGAGGGCCTCATGCGTTTTGTGTGTCACGTCTCCCACGGCTCTCCATGCATCTTCATTCCTGGCCTGATCCAACCGCGACTCGGACTTCACGCTTATTCAGTCATTCATTCATTCAATATCAACACAGCATATCCCGCACCGGAGGGTGCTGGAGCTGAGCCCCGCTGTCATTGGTCAAGAGGCGAGGTTCACCCTGTACCGTTCACCAGGAACAAATATAGAGACATATTTGTCATCTGGGCAATTTAGAATCTCCAGTGAAGCAGCTGCGTGTTTGTGTGCCGCCCCTTTTTTTAAAATGTATTTATTTATTTATTTTGCTTCCTGCTGTTTTACCACCCCCCCCCCCAACAAAAAAACACAAAACCAACAACACCCAAACATACCACAAACACATTCTCAATCCACTCACTCCCCCCCCCCCCCCC
>CAAKHD010009177.1:24275-48221 GCA_901007705.1 Fistularia tabacaria | reverse complement strand
TTTTTTTGCGTATAGAACATAAGCACCGTGTGGCAACGCAGCTCTCCATGTTTTCTTTTTCATCTTTATATACATATATATATATATATATATATATATATATATATATATATATATATATATATATCCTGTTTTTTTTTTTTCTTTTCCCTCTAATGTTGCTGCTGCAACACCCGAATTTCCCCTATGGGGATCAATCAAGTATTATCTTATCTTATCTTATCTTATCTTATCTTATCTTATCTTATCTTATCTTATCTTATCTTATCTTATCTTATCTTATCTTCCTCTTCTTCACGTTGGTTTAAGTCCCTTATCGCCTGTAAGAGCGCAAAACTATAAGGTTCCTCTGGATGAAGGTAGTTCCTCCAACCGTGTTGGGCAGTTCTTAAAACTGTGCTCTGAGAATTTTTCCTTTCTGAAAGCGGCTTCCGATACGAATGTAAAAAACCAAAGAATGAATTTTGAAAAGAAAAAGCTCAGATGACTAAAAAGATCATGTGGGACTATTGTTTATCCGGTTTTATTCAATTTCCTCATGCCACATTAGAAAAGAGGACCAGAGGATCTTCACCATTCCAATGGCACTGGTTTGTCAGGAAATAGGAATCAAATAAAAAAAAGAAAATAATATGTCATTGCACAGGCGGGAGTGCGACTTCTGCCACGTCTCCACGGTGTGCAGGGAAAAACGTCCTGCCAGAGTCTCATTCTCACCTCCTCCGTCCTCTCTGGAAGCCGAGAGGAGGACGGCTGCTCGGAGGGGGAAGTGTAAATGGAGACGGGGCCTTTCAGCTTCCCCCAAGCCTGATGCTCGAGATGGGAGACAGGAGTGTGTTTTAGCAAAAAGATCAGAGAAATCAGTTTCAAATGTTTAACCACAAACTGCACTAGCGGCTAATCCTCGGTTATTACAATTGAATATAACCAATTTGCAGATGGGGTACGGCCATTTTTCTTCACAAAAAATGTTTGTAACATAGGGATTGGGAACTCCAGGACTCCTTGACTAGATATATTTGTCCAGCGACTGGCAACTGGACGGCCACAGGCCGAAAAAACCCACTCGTCATCATCGATATCCAGCCTGTCATCGGGGTTTTTCGATCAATGCAGCCTCAGGGCGGCACAGGCCGGTGTCCCCTGAGCCGGTCCCAAGCTCGGATAAATGCAGAGGGTTGAGTCGGGAAGGGCATCCGGCGTAAAACTTGTGTCAAAACAAAATATGCGAATGGAACCTAAGAATTTCATGCCGGATCGGTCGAGGGGTCCGGGTTACCAACGACCGCCATTGGTGCCGATAACCTACAGGATACCGGTGGAAATTGGGCTACTGTGGGTCGAAGAAGGAGAGGAGGAAGGCGTGTTTGGAAGGAGAGAGAGAAGAGGAAAGACAAGAGTCTGGGACTGAGAGTAGGGACACCGAGTATTGGGACGATGAAAGGAAAAGGTAGAGAGTTGGTTGATATGATGCCGAGAAGGAAAGTGGATCTACTGTGTGTCCAGGAGACCAGATGGAAAGGTAGTAAGGCTAGAAGCTTGGGAGCAGGTTTTAAGTTGTACTATCATGGTGCTGACAGGAAGAGAAATGGAGTAGGAGTTATCTTGAGGGAGGAGTTTGTTAGGAATGTTCTGGAGGTGAAAAGAATGTCAGATAGACTTATGAGTCTAAAACTGGAAATTGAAGATGTGATGCACAGTGTTTTTAGTGGCTATGCCCCGCAGGTAGACTGTGAGTTAGAGGAGAAGGAGAAGTTCTGGAATGAGTTAGATGACGTGATGCAGAATATCCCCAGAGATGAGAGAGTGGTAATTGGGGCAGACTTCAATGGACATGTTGGTGCAAACAATAGAGGTGATGAATAAGTGATGGGCAGGTTTGGTATCCAGGATAGGAACCCACAGGGACATATGGTGGTGGACATTGCAAAAAGGATGGAAATGGCTGTAGTGAACATTTTTTTCCAGAAAAGACAGGAACATAAGGTAACTTATAAGAGCGGAGGTAGAAGCACGCATGTAGACTACATCTTGTATAGACGAGGTACTCTGAAAGAGATCAGTGACTGCAAAGTAGTGGTAGGTGAGAGTGTAGCTCGACAGCATAGGACGGTGGTTTGTAGGATGACTCTGGTGACAAGGACGATCAAGAGGACAAAGGCAGAGCAGAAGACAAAGTGGTGGAAGCTGAAAAGGGATGAATGTTGTTTGGTTTTCAGGGAGAAGTTGAGAGCGGCTCTGGGTGGTCAGGGAGAGCTTCCAGATGACTGGACAACTACAGCTAATGTGATCAGGGAGGCAGGGAGGAGAGTGCTTCGTTTGTCGTCTGGAAGGAAAGTAGATAAGGAGACTGGTGGTGGAATGAGGAAGAGCAGGAGTAAATACACAGAAAACGGTTAGCAAAGAAGAAGTGGGACACTGAGGGGACTGAAGAGAACAGACAGGAGTACAGGGAGATGCAGCGTAAGGTAAAGATAGAGGGAGCAAAGGCAAAACAAAGGGCGCACAATGACTTGTATGCATGGTTGGACAGTAAGGAGGGATGGAATGATTAGTACAGGTTGGCAAAACAGAGAGATAGAGATGGAAATGTACAGCAGGTCCGCGTGACTGGGATAGAGGGGGAAACGTATTGACAGATGCTAGAAGAGTGATGGGGAGATGGAAAGAGTACTTTGAAGAGCTGATGAATGAGGAAAATGAAAGACAGGGAAGGGTAGAAGAGGTGACTTGTAGACCACAAAGTAGCTGAGATTAGTAAAAGTGAAGTAAGGAAGGCACTGAAGAGGATTAAGAGTGGAAAAGCAGTTGGTTCTGATGATATACCTGTGGAGTTATGAAAGTGTCTAGAAGAGGCAGTGGTTGAGGCTCTGGCTAGACTATTCAACAGGATCTTAGAGAGTGAGAAGATGCCTGAGGAATGGAGAAGAAGTGTGATGGTGCCCATTTTCAGGAATAATTGGGGGATGTGAAGAATTGTTGTAACTACAGGGGGATAAAGTTGATGAGCCATACAATGAAATGGAAACTAGACTGAGACGAGAAGTCAGCATTTGTGAGCAGCGGTATGGCTTCATGCCTAGACAGAGTACTACAGATGCAGTATTTGCTTTGAGAATGTTAATAGAGAAGTACAAAGAAGGTCAGAGGGGGCTACATTGCACTTTTGTAGACCTAGAAAAAGCATACGACAGGGTGCTGAGAGAAGAACTCTGGTGTTGTATGAGGAAGTCCAGAGTGGCAGAGAAGTATGTTAGACTGGTGCAGGACATGAATGCTAGCTGTGAGACAGTGGTGAAGAGTGCTGCAGGTGTAACAAAGAAGTTCAAGATGGAGGTGGGACTTCATCAGGGATCAGCTCTGAGCCCCTTCTTGTTTTCAGTGGTGACGGACAGAATGACAGATGTGGTTAGACAGGAATCTCCATGGACCATGATGTTTGTATATGATATTGTGATCTGTCGTGAGAGCAGGGAACAGGTTGAGGAACATCTAGAGAGGTGGAGGTTTGCTCTGGAGAGGAGAGGAATGAAGGTTAGTCGCAGCAAGACGGAATATATGTGTGTGAATGAGAGGAACCTGGGTGGAACGGTGAGGCTGCAGGGAGTGGAGATCAAGAAGTTGGAGGATTTCAGGTACTTAGGCTCAACAGTCCAGAGCAACGGAGAGTGTGGAAAAGAGGTTAAGAAACGGGTTCAAGCAGGTTGGAATGGCTGGAGAAAAGTGTCAGGGGTTCTATGAGATAGAAGAATATCAGCCAGAAGGAAAGGAAAGGTGGACAAAACAGTGGTGAGACCAGCGATGATGTATGGTTTGGAGACAGTGACACTGAAGAAAAGACAGGAGGCAGAACTGGAGGTAGCAGAGATGAAGATGTTGAGGTTCTCTTTGGGAGTGACCAGGATGGATAGGATCAGGAATGAGTCCATCAGAGGGACGGCTCATGAGAGATGTTTTGGAGAGAAGGCCAGCGAAGCCAGACTGAGATGGTTGGGTCAAAGACAGAGGAGGGATAGTGAATATATTGGTAGTCGGATGCTGGAATGGGAGATGCCAGGCAGGAGGTCTAGAGGAAGACCGAAGAGAAGATTTATGGACGTAGTGAGAGAAGATATGAAGGTAGTTGGTGTGAGAGAGGAGGATCCAGAGAACAGGGTTAGATGGAGGGGGTTGATTCGCTATGATGACCCCTGACGGAAAAAAGCCGAAAGGAAAAGAAGAAGAAGAAGTCGGGTTTTCCGATCACTTGTGTGCAATCCTGCAACATCTGACAGGAGGTGAAAAACGCAGAGGTGACACCCGGAGATCTCGTGAAGAAATGTCCCCGCTGAGACTCATTAACAAACCATGAATTTGACAGGGGGACACACCACCTTCATAATAGCATGGATAATTAGCTTACAGCAGCGTGCCAGCACCCGGCAAGTCCTTCTCCGATTAACGATTAAATAGGAAACTCATCCAAAGGCTCCAACAGAACCTAAATTTTCCGGCCTGCACCGACCTTCATGTCTATCTATGGTTTAAAACAGGAGAGAAAAATGGGCGGGTTGTTCGTCGCAAAATCCACCTCCATAAATCACGTCCGCGAAACAGGGATTCGGAGGAATTCGGACCTGAAACTTGCCTGTTGGTTATTTTTTCCCGTCAGCGTTACATCATCCTGACACGCAGGCTTAATCAGGAGGTTAAACTTGAGCTCCAGATGTTGCTGCAGTACGCAAATTCCCTCCGAAAATCTGAATCTATCATCATTCTAATCCTTCTTTCACCCTCTCTTGCATCACTTCAATGCTTTATTTATTGTAATATCGAATAGTTACATTTATTCATTTGTTTTCTATAATCACTCTCATTCACACGCCAGCTCGAGAGATTCAATCATTCACTCGTAGACGTTTTCTTGAAACACCCAAACATCCACTCAACGTAGAAGAAACAAGCTCGATAGCCACTCCCTCCCCCTTAATTCACTCCCTCGTTCACATAACTGGGCCCCCATCTCATGATCCACACCTGACTAAAAATAGCCAGAGGGCTGCAGCCTTGGCCCCGCATGAATCAGGGGACCCTGGCAGGACACGGACGTGTGACCACAAATGCCCTTGGTGACAACGCAACACCTGAGCTTCCTGCCGGCAGCCACATGACGGATAAAAGGCGGCGGGGGAGGAAACCGATCGCACCTTCCGCCGTCTCCTTCCCTTCCCTTTGCTCTTGACTTAAATCCCCCCTTTTTTTTTTCTGCTCAACCTTAAGTAAATAGCTTTAACTGTGGAGGTTCATCCGCAGGTAACAGGTCATCCAGGTCACAGGGAATAGAACGGCGCATGAATTTCCTGAGAGGCTTCTTAAGTCCAGAACTGCTCAATGTCGAACAAATGACAATTTAATCACAGTTGCATTGACCATTGATCAGTTTGACACCCCAATACAAACCTAGATTCATTCAAGGGCGGAAAAGTGATTATGTTTAATGAAAGTTATGCTAGTTGGTTAAAGCTTAGCAAATCATTTCTGCCAGATAATTGTGAAATAGAATGATGAAATGACACGGAAAGTTGATGATTGATCAAACAGCGGCTTTTGGACAGAAAAAGTTCCAAGAACTTTACAGCTCGGATTTGTTCCGGGAAATACCCTCCTTCATGGGGAACCTTTTGGTTGTGCGTTCCAAGGGATCATGGTAGGGACCAGTGCGACATGCACCTTCATCGCCACCCTCAAAAACAAACCGCAGCGAAGAAGAAAAAGACATGGAGGGCGACGCTCATGCATGTTCTGGATGTTGGGAGATAATAACCATGGACTAGCAAATGAGTTGTAGAGTTCCTATTTCCTCCCTGCCGTTATCAGTTAGCTTACTCCATATTTGTTGTTTTGGCCAAAATGTTGATGTTCCTCTGCGTGCCCTGCAAACCCCTCAGTGGCACAGCAGGCTAGAAGAGCTTGGTTGGTCCATTTCTCGTTGGCATCGTTCATTTTGATGCAAGAAAACAGCCAACCAATGGCCATTATAGTTTTTTTAAAAATAGCGCTACGTGGCTTATGAGTTCCACCAATCACCAAGCACCTACGTCACCTGAGTTCCTGTGTAACCGTAAAAAGACCCTGCCTCTGAGAAGGAGGTGAACGGTTCTAGGACCTGGGTTCCATGGTCCCCGTTACCTGTGCCTTCGAGTGTCCAAAAAACAGACAAGTTCCTGAAAAAGGTCTAAAAACGACAAAAAGTTTACGACGGGAAAGCTGTGATGCATGGCATGAAGTCATAAGAGCTGGAAAGGGTCGGCTGCTTTAACGCAAATGTCACATTGATCAGACCAATCCCAGACAGAGCCCACGCCAAAGCTCTTTCCGCGGCGAGGATAACGTGTTATTGACGGCATTCGAAGGACATTTATCATCTGCTGATGATTGCAGCCCCCACTGTAATTCATCAAGTCATTATCGTATCATTTCGAGCCTTGTTATTCCGGTAACTATTACATCACTCGGACGAAATGAGAATGAATGTGAGCACGTTGAGCTCTTGATCCGAACGTTAGCTGCGTGGCGTCACCGCTTGATACCCAACAACAGTTCGAACTGTCACGTCTTCATGCAAATAATCCTGTACCCATTCATTCGGCGGGTCAACTGGGACACGGGAGCCGATCCTCGGCTGGACGGCGCGACCCTTCATTGATGAGATGGGCTTCCATGCGTAGAATGGTGAACGCGTCGCGGAATATTACCGCCGTTTCGTCTTTTTCCCGATGTTCATCTCACCCGTCTCAGGCTTCTCTACGTTGGCACCTTTTCTTTTGAAAACCAAAAATATTTTTTATGTTCCCATTTCAAGGTTATCAAGCAAAGTCTCGTTATTAGCGGAAAGTCATCTGTTACCCACTGCGTCGTCGTGTTCCATCACTCTATTTGCTTGTAAATCAAACGAAAAAGGACCTCATTCTGCTGCTTTGGACCCAAATTGATTTTCCATTCTCTGCGAGGTTTCCCGCTGCCGTTTCCTTAAAATGTAAAACACCTCATTATTGTACGGAGGAGCGGCGCGGCTGCGGCGGCTCCATGAATGTTAAGACGAGACAGTGGGAAAATTAGCATCGGCACGAATACACGCCGGCTGTCCCAACAACAGGGATTCCCTTTATCAAATCAGCGTGAGCTGTATTGATTATCGTACATCTGTGCCTTCCATTTATCAAACGATGATTCTCGTGATTCACAGGAGGGGCGTCAATCCGTCCACGTCCTGGTAGATGAAAGAAAAAAAAAAAGAAATCAAAAGAAATCTCTCCGCCGACATACTCTCTTTGAAATCCAGACCCTGCAACCTCGACAGGGGCGTTCATTAGAGCTGCTGTTGTTCTGCGTATTTACATAATGCATGCATCAAAGTGTTTGCCTGGCGAGTCAGAGTACAACGAGATTCAAGTAGGTAACAAACAAACAATCATCGCTTTTACATAACATTCTGTTTATTCATTCATTCGTACAGTATCCGCACCGCTTATCCTGCGCTCAGGGTCGAGGGGAGGCCGGGCCCTGTCCCAGCTGTCATTGGCCGAGAGGCGGCGTTCAACCCGGGCCGGTCGGCCGTCGATCGCAGGGCCGCGTACAGAGATATAACCATTCAGCCTCTCATTCAAACATCATATGACCATTTACTCCCTCATCCACATGTTATATAAGGACATTTCACTCTTGGATTTGCAAGTCATCGAGAGACACAGCAATTCACTCTTAATCCCAGGTTGTATGGACACTTACAAGGATTCACTCTTTTACTCACATCATATAGAGACAGCCATTCATTCACATCACTCTGGGCAATGCAGGGTCTCCAATGGACCTCCTGCCTTTCTGAAGCTCCGCACAGACTCCGGTCAGAATCGAACCGGGGACCTTCTGCGAGGCAAACGCGCCGAAATATTCCGTCTACTGATCTACCTATCTATCATAAAATCCCTTCCACCTGTTTACGTATCATTTCTGGACACAGCAGTTCTTGGGAACGGAGTGAATGGCTTACGGCTTTGGACGTACCAGTGGCCAAAAAAGTGTCAGCCAGAACGATACTGCAGAAAAGCATGCCTTCAATCCATGTTTAGCATATATATGTTGAACGCTTTCAGCACAAGGCCTCTGATCTGACTTGAACACACCTCTCTCTTTTCTAAACTTCTGAAATGACACCAAAAAACACCTTCTCAGCAGTGAACCTCACAGTCATGGGTCAGCCTCCTCTCCGTATTGACCTTTGAAGAGACGACGTTATCTATATTTATCTGTTGCTGAGTTGAAGGAATGCCCGCGTGGAACCGCCTGCTGGCCCTGGATCACCGCTGACACATGGAGGGAAATCCTTACCGACTTAAACCAAAGTCCCGAAAAGCTGTCGCGTCAGGTTTATCGTACTCCAGAACGTTCATGAATGTTCACCCAACCCCCGTCTCGTGTGACAAATGCGACAGGCTCAAGGCAAGCGAGTCTACGAGCACGAAGAAAATAACTTTCGTCCATTACGGCAATAATTATTGTGACACGAATCCAATTTTTTGCAAGCTTAATTTGATTTAGGATGGATCGCTCGAGATTAACTATGACGGCTTCCCATGTCACACCGGCCTTTTTTCAAATGATCACCGCCAGGATGAAACATTAATGCCGCGGCTTGATTATTTCTCAATCCGTTAATGAGGTATCATTTCCAAGCGCGTGTTCTAAATGAGTGATTCAAGATTCAGATCCACGGAGGCCAGCGCTTCGATTGCTAACCCCTTTTTGCCGAGGGTTTTCCTTCGGTTAAAAGCGAAGGCGTCGGATTGTTCCACGCACCGCGAAACATGTACGATTCGTGATAGTATTGATTCCCCACGAAGCCTGTGGGTGATGAATTCAGATGAGGGATGGCGGACGTGGAAAACGCAGGAGGACGGTGATAATCCTGTGAGTCGAGACAAAGTGCCGGTGACCCTCGTGGCTCTGATTTGCAATGGTGATTCCACTCACCTGTGCATGTAGGCACAAGACTAATGCTAAGTGGGTCGAAGAACAGCGCGAATAATACCGGAGAGAGCAGGCAGCCCTGCCTGGATGCAATTCCTTCAACTAAGATGGAGCGGTGATTCTGTTGGTGACTCCAGATGCTCGTGCTGGGACACGGAGAACTTCAAGTATTGCAATAAAGTACTCCAGAACCCTTCTTAAAGAGGCAAAGGTACATTGACCAAATCGAAGTATCGTGTTTGATACCATTAATAAAATTACAGATGTATTTTTGCGGTTCAGCCTGACAGCAAGACGGCCCCTGGTTAGATTTCGACAGGGGGCCTTTCTGCGCGGAGTTCACACGTTCTCCCCCATGTTTGCAAAGGCCAAAAACATGCAGGAGGGTCATCGGAGACCCTAAATTGCCCAGACAAGTAAATTGTGGTATGCATCTATTGGACGTGGGAATGACAGTGAACGGTTGTATGCCTCTATATGATGTGTTGTATGTCTCTATATGCGGCCTATATGTAATTGACTGGCGAAAGGTGAACCCTGTCTGTCGCCCGATGACAGCGGAGATAGGCTTTGCCACCCCTGCGGTGCAGGATAAATGGTGTAGATAATGAATGAACCGTTGGATAATAGAGTCATCCTTGATCAGCCCAGTCTTGGTTTGATGGCGGGATTAAAATTGTAGTCGTATTTGAGTGAACTGTTTCCTCATTCGGGTATTCAATGTAAAATTTTATTACTTTACATTCTGCAATGACTCGCCGCTACATGTGTTTGTTGATGAATATTGGAACTCATCCTTCACCAAATCTAATTTCAATAAAAAGCTAACGAGCCACGGACACAGAGATCGAAATCTTGAAACACAAAATAACAAAATGCGACCACGGCCTGCCTCTATACTATCGAGAAGATGCTGCCACTTGTCATCTTATCCCTTCGTCACGTCACAGTGCAACCTCAGCGACACTCAGCAGCAGCAAAACATGAATCCGGCTGAATGAAGTTATGATACTCGATCATCTGTTCTGTGTTGATGTGATAAATTGTCCTGAGATGGAGACCTTTATCGTTTTCATCGGTTCCCTCGCAAGAATGGAAGTCGCATTGCAAGCGCCTGAACCTTACTACCTTTTCCTCATGTGTCCGAGTCGCATTGACGAGTCACTGTTGTAGAGCGTTCAAGCCCCCGGTTTGTGTTTCTGTCTCTGCCTTCTCTTCCTCAACGATCGAGACAGCGCAACTGTTTTTGCTCGGTGCCTAGAAACCCAGAACCGGCACGGTATGCTTGATGGCAGGATCATCCACGTGAAGTCGACGCGTCACCGAGCTGCCTGCCGACCAGCAGGGTCGGAAGCAGTGTCCGCTACTTCCACGAAACAGAATTGTAGCCGATTAAAACTAGGTTTACCGAGATCATTGTCATCTCACACAACTCAAATCTGTATTTTACATATATTTATATGTAGGCTTCCCTTGAGTGTGAGTTAGGCGCCTTAACTAAAATGTACTATTAGTATTATGGTTCTAGGTTTTACAGTGATTATCAAATGACTGTCAATCATAAATGAGATTCATACTTCTTTTATGAATAAGCTTTATTTGGTGTCCTGAGTTTGAATCAACATTATCTGATCCATAATTGATTAAAAAAAATATGTATTTATGGTAATTGTGATTGTTTGAAGTAACTGATAGACACATTGCACGTGCCTAAGACTAATTCTGACAAGACGAAAAAGAAACCTCAGACATAGCTAGCCTACTTGCGGTTGTCTCGGCATTATTACCAGAATACCTAGCATACGTGAGTGACTGAGTGCATAGTGTTGCGTTTCTGCTGAGCGTTTCCACTTCTAGAAACCGACAGCGATCGGTGAGTAAATACGGATACCTGAGTGTGGCGCAGAGCCTCCATGACTGTAGAGGGGTGGAGCCTGGAATGCGTAAACGACATCGCTGTCAGCGATGGCCGTCAGGTCGTCGTCGTCTGAGAAGGAACGCTGGAAACCGGTGGTGTACAACTCCGACAGGATGACCTGCGCGGAGAAGAGAAAACCGTGAAACTTGGTGCTCATGTTGTAGATGCTGTTGAGCTTCGCTGCAAGCCAAACGTGAAAAAAGAAATTTTGAATCGTCTCACTTGAGATTAAGAACAAAAAAAGTGGCTGCGATTGGATCATTTCCCCAGGCAGCAATCGACCAACAACCGAGAGCAGCAGGCGACTGGATCATTTTTAACCAACAAACATTAACGAGAACACTAATTACCGCTTTAAATAAGCTAGTAATAAATCCAACGGAGCTTTACAATAGCAACTTCTCGCAAAGTCCGACAATGTTTGATTTAAAAAGGACAGCATTACGAGACTCTATATTATTTAGCGGAACAGAGCACTTAAGAACAGTTTCGAAAGTTATTAATCATCTGAAGACACCCCGAAACTTTGCCGCTCTCTCACTTGTGGCGCGGTGAATGTAGGTTAGAAAACCCAGCTGTATTTGTCACAAGGCAGCGGACAGCCGCAAAGATTTATGAAGGTGCACTCCTCTCGATCCTTTACCCTTTTCTTTGGCTGCTGACATTTTAACCAAAGTCATGCACACGTTCACACGCAGGAATGCGATACCGTACGTGAGCAGGCTTCCCGAGACTACTGGAGTACTTTACTGACTAAAGTAGCTGCTGAGAACTGGGGATACGAGGCCTCCCCATGAGGTAATGAACCTCAGCCAGATGTAATTAATCACATTAGCATGGGTTTTGGCTTTTCAACTCGTGGGTTGACAAATACGTCTTCAGGCTCATTGATGCTCAGCGCTAAATCCTCATACGGACGGAGCCTCATGTCCGTCCTCTGCCTTTATTTTCTGTGTTATTCTGCAGGTTTTTTGGGGCGCTCGAAGTGGTGGCGGGGGGCACTGTGTTGCACAGTATGCTAACGTGCTAACGGGTAACAACATGAATCCACTGTAGTTAATGGCCTCACAGAAAACCGCCCTCAACTTTGCTGCCATTTTGCATCTATTTCTCTTGGCAGTGAACTCTGAGCTCTGCTCTGACCTCGAGTGGACATTTTGCTTAGCAACCATGGCAACGTCCATTAAGCATTGGAAATATAGCTGCTTCCGGACAGAAAATTCCCAAAACGCAGTTCTACATACTGTCCAGCTCGAATTTCGCTGAAGGATCTGCCCTCCTCCGGGGGAGCTTTTTAGCTTTGCATTCACACAGGCACCTCCATCACCACACTCAAAAACAAATCACTGTGAAGAAGAGGAAGACGACACGGACAACATGGAGAGCCGAGCTGCCACAGCGGTCAAGTTCTGCCTGGCACGGAATGATAATCAAGGGTTTGAAGTGCTTTTATTTTGTCCCTGCAAAAAACGTGAAAAAAACAAGCCGTTAGCGAACTCTGTACTTATAGTTGCCCAAAATGTCGATGTTCCCCTACGCGCCCTGGAACCCCCTCCATGGCGTAGCAGGCCAGAAGTGCTTGGACCTCTTTGTTGGTCCACTCCTCGCTGGTTCTGTCCATTTTTTTTCATGCAAAGTCCAAAAGAACAGCGGACCGGTGAGCACGACACTTTAACAATGGCGCACTGCAATCCACAAGACGGTCTTTTCACGGTGATTGGTGGAACTCAAAAGCCATGGCCATGACGGAATCCCGGCCTCAGAGTAGGAGCTAAAACGGTTGAAAAGGATCTGAGATCAATGGTAGTTCCAATGCTCTCTGAATGCAAGAAAAAAATGCTGAGTTCCTGAACAGGTTCTAGGAACCGCAAAAGAGTTCCTACGGTGCGGAAAGGGCTGTTGTAGGCGGTGACGTTGGACGACATGTGAAACTGACGTACCGACTTTACCAACCGAACTGAAGAAGCCTCTCGGATGAGCGGTGAAACGTCTTAAAGTGAAGAAACTCAAGTACAGTTGCCACGACAAGAAGATTTTCACAAAAAATAAATATCAAATATTATTATAGTATATCGGATACATAGTAGAAAAAAAGTTAAAAATAGGGAAACCTAAAATATGTAAAAAAGAGCCCCAAAAATATGACACCCAAAATAATAATAATCAACAATAATTCTAAAAATGATACCAGTAATTATAATAATAATGATAAAAACTAAAATCTTTGACAATTTTGTCAAGAATTCACCAGGAACTGGATGACTGACATCCTCCACAGAATATTTACCAATGTAACTTGAACATGAATGAGCCTTCAGAGAGCTGATCTCTGCCGTCCTGCGTTCGCACCGCCCCCCCCAAAATGGCCGAAAACGGTTAATTTACAGGTGTCAATTCAAGTAATCACAACATAGAAATATTAAATTGAATTTCCGTACCTGATCCGGAGAGATGCTGCCTTCCTCCGCCACCATGGCCCTCAGGCAGGACACTGACCCGAAGAGAGGCACGGCCAGCCCCACCCGCAGATACCTCTGGCCCTTCGCGCTGAACACCAGGGTCACACACAGCGGCCTGTGGTGCGAGGAGGAGGAGAAGCGCCGGAGAAGTTAAACCGTGTAAGTTCTGCACGCACACGCATTCCAAACACGTCCCGTGACGACAGCGCGGCTTGTTTATCCGTATGCGTCAGGCATCAGGCGTCACGCATCTCAAACAAAACCGAAAGAGAGAGATGAACGCATTAATGCGGACCTGAGGGACGCCGGGCGCAACATAAATCATAATGTCAGCTTTCTTCAAGAGACGCATCGAAGCTTCGCCGGCCCTGAATGTATTCGACTTGGCAAACAATGAAACGAGAGTGAAACGCTGCGTCGAGCTTTTTAACTTCAGCGGGATTACTTCCAACGTCGGTGGCGTCGCGCTAAATTAAAATGGTTTTCGCATAAACAACGCGATTCGTCTCAGTCTCGACGTCCGGATACGTTTCACCCCCCCCCGCCCCCCCCCTCCCCACCGGAGTATTTCTCTCTCTTGCGTCGTTGTGCGGACGACCCTTCCGAGAACGTTTGTTTTTGACACGCGCGGTGCATTCGAGGGGCCCCCGGGGTGGGCGAACGAGAATCGTTAGATCGATACGGGGAGGACGAATCGAACGTGATGATTATCTCAAAGTGCGGCGGGGGGGGGGGGCGGAGTGAGGCTACGGGGAACAGAGAGGACAGAACTCAGCTGGAAAAAAGCGCCGGCGGCGACCGCTGGGCCGACCGAGAGGTCGCTTTGTTTGTGTCGTCGCTCCGAGACGTGGAGCGCAAACCGGATGAGAAGTGCGTGGAGACAGAAATAAGAGACGGTCCCGTAACCAGGGTTCGAGCACCGCCGACCCACCCCCATCCCGGGATTTTGTCAGAACACATAGGGGTTCCCAGAGTGAGACACATCTGAGGTTTATTTAAAGACACGGCTGGTAAAGGAGTGGGATTTAATCAAATGCAGCAACATTACCAAGTGAATTATATATAGCTCCAATTATTTTAATTGGATGTAGAACAATTCCCCTCCCTGGGAAAAGCTGGGACCCACTTGGCAGGGAAAGGACATAAAATGGATTTCAGGATTTGCATTGGACCAAAGAAAAACAACAACAACAAAAAAAACCCAACAAATTCAGGTTATCGATAATAAAAAATCATACAAAGAAATTATGATGAATCACGTGAAGGATTGGAAGATTATGAAGAGTTAAAAAGACAAGGGCATGTGGCACTTCTGAAATTCTTGATTTTTTTTTATACATATATTTTTTTATTTTATTTTAATATTCTATTTGTATTAATAATACATAAATATGAATAAATAAATGTAAAAAAAAATGAATGTGACAGCATAATAAATACAGTAAAAATAAATATGAAATGTCTAAAATTCCTATGACAGAAGATCACTTGGTCTTTGTTCACGTGTGAATACATTCCTAAATATGCTGTGACTGGCTTCACAGCAAGAAGGTTCCTGCTTCCATTCCAAACCTTCCTTCGTGGAGTCTGCATGGGTTTCCTCAAACAGTCCAAAAACGTGCAGTCGGTGCATTGGACGCTTCAAAGAACGAACAATAAATGTGTATCTTTATAAATATATGACATAAATGGATGTCTATGAACTGTCTTAAACATACTTGGTCAAGAAAGCGGCTTCTGATTCTGAATGCAAGCGAACGGCAGGCAGGTCGCCAGCAGCAGCGGCAGCAGCAGCGGTGGCGGCTCCAAAGACAAGTAAATGCATTTTCAAAAGATCAATAAGACTGAAATACTCCAGGCCTTCAGTTAGAATCAAATGAAACGGTTTCACTGATTACAGGAGCGACGATGAGATCCTCCGGTCGAGGGGATTAATAAGGGCTTATCTTACGCTCTCTCATCAGCTCGTGTATCACCCTCAGCCACATGAACGCGTGATCACGTGAATTTCACACATCCGCGCATGGGATGCACGTTCACACAGGAACGAGAATGTTAAAAACACAACGCGACGTCATGAACGGATTCATCCTTATTCCTAAAACTGTGACTTGTATTTCACAGTATTGCTGTTGGTTTTGGACTCATTCATATCTGGAAACAACAAAAACACCTCTCGTTCACGTGCACTTCCAGGGCAATTTAGGGTTTCTGATAAACCTCCTGCATGTTTTCGGACTGTGGGAGGAAACCTGAGGGCCCAGAGACCTTCTTGCGGAAGTGGCGGAAGCGCTAACCATCATGTCACTTCAGAGGAATACATGCAAGAGAAATATCAAAAAATATATTGCTGCAAAAGTGCATAAATATGTAGTTTTGCAATGAATACCGTCGGGAATTAATTTAAAAAAGCTAAATAAATAATTCCGCAGACAGCCTTTTGGGAAAAAAAATATCTTAAATCCACTTAAAATGAGATACAAGCTTTATAAAATTGAAAAAAAAAAAAGTGTGTTCCCCACTGTTCCAGAAAGCATCCCGCTGACGAGCGCCGTGAAAAGGATTTCCTCCTTTTGTGTTTTCACACACCGTCTCAGGCAGATGGACTTGAGAGGGAGCGGCGTCCGGACGCGACGGCATTATCTGCAGCCGCCGAGCCTCGGAGTCACGCCGTGCCCGCGGGGGGCTCAGACTTATCAGACGCGCTGCTTGAATGCCACGTGATCACGTGTGTGTTCGGTGTGTGTGTGTGTGTGTGTGTGGGTCCAGCTCAGCGTCCACGCCGGACTTGAATGGCTTTTCCTTCTTGCGTTAGGTCACGCAAGGACAGACCACACACACACACACACACACACACACACACACACACACACACACACACACACACACACACACACACACGCACATTCTGTGTGTGTTCATGAATCGAGCTGCTTCAACAGTATCTGCATGAGAGCTACGAAGAAGGAACACTCTTTGATTGGAATTAATGCATTTGGATTTTTTTTGTCATGTATTTTATAGATTACCGGTCGATGGGGAGCGATATCAATAAACGTCGTGTAAAATTCAAGCATGATCTTAACTGTGATTTTAATCTTTTTTTTAAATTATTATTACATTTACTGCTTCCATCTCGGTGGTGCAGGGATTAGCGCTTCGGCCCCGAGTCGGGAACCTTCCTGTTATGAGTTTGCGTGTTGTCTGCGTGGATTTTTTTTTCGTCTGACAATAAGGGGGTTATTTCTTTTTTATTTTTCTTTGTGTACTATTTTATTTTCCTAATGCAATTACAATTTCAGGACATTGCAATTTAAGTACACGAAGTACACAACATCTGCGGAACTGAAGAAGCCTCTCGGATGACGGATGAAACGCCTCCAAGTGAAGAAATTCAAGTTTTGTTGTGACAACAAGATTTCCACAAGAATTAACATTAAATATTTAAAAATATATATATATATTATTATTATAAATAAATAAATTTATAATAAATAAATAAATAATAAATAAATATTATTATATTATGATAAATAAATATCATTATAGTATAGTGGATACAAATAAAAATATATATATATATAGTAAAATTTGGCTAACCTAAAAACCTAACATATGTAGAGGTGACCAAAAATTTGACACCGAAAATAAAGATGATAAATAATACAGATAATAATAATAATAATGATAAAAACTAAAATTGCACTGACTGAAAAATTATGTAAAAATCAGGAAATATTGAAAAATAATTTTCATCACTCAACACCTCATGAATTGAAATGATTGTATTCAAAAGAAGAGGTTAAATCAGTGAAGAAGAATTATATTCAAATGCTGATGGATGCGGCACAAGATTCATTTTACCTGATCAAATTTCGTGCAAAAAAATTCATAAAATTAATTAAATTAGTGAAAATATAATCTTTCGATCCAGGCCAAATGCCACCATCCCGGTGGTTCGTCTTCATGAAAACCACCGATTGAACCGTTGCCTTGCACAGCAGCTCCGCCGCCATCGGAGTGTGTGAGTACGTGTGAACGCAGATCCGGTTGAAGGCGCGTTGAAACCCCCGGCTGTGAAAGCGCCATGTAAGTTGAGGCCGTCGCTGCTTACCTGGTCTGTCGCAGCGGGATGGGCAGGGAGATGCACAGGAACGGGTCAAAGGTGTTGCTCTGTTTAAGGCAATGAGGGCACGTCAAAGACGACCTAAGGGAGAAAGAGAGGGCGGGAGATTTAAATACTTAATTTCTTATGAATAAGATCCCAGCAGATTGCGTTCCCACATTTCAATTATGCAACATTATACTGTCCCCGCAGCCTCCATCCTCCGAAACATCATTTTTCCATTATTATCCCTCCTCGATCCATTTTTGGTCCGTTTTCGCATCGGTCTGCCGTACTCGCAAAACGCGTCCTCTAAATATTTCAGAGATGGCGGCCATTTCGAAGAAATCCCCCCCCCAAAAAATGGATTTAAAAACTGACACCTTGAATTCATACAAAAACACTGGCGAGTGGAGTTTATTCCAAACTAGGGCAGAAAATCAGCTACACGAGAATATAGACGGAGTTTAGCCGGTCGAAGAGCTGGAGACGGATCCGCCAGCGAGAGGCAGGAGAATGAGAACGGTCAAGCAACGGGGTTGCGGGTTAAATTCCCAGCTCCTCCTGTTCGTAGGCTGAGCCTTCGGTCGTTTCCGATTGCGTGGTTAGAGGCTCTACCGCCATTGGTGTGTGTGTGTGTGTGTGTGTGTGTGTGTGTGTGTGTGTGTGTGTGTGGGTGTGTGTGTGTGTGTGGGTGTGTGTGTGAGCGATCGCAAGGTTCGTGAACGGCTGCGAAACTCCAAGGTGTTATCTGTAGACACAGAGAGGCACCGTCGGAATCGGACCAGGGACCTTCTTGCTGTGAGGCAGAGGTGCTAACCACAGCGCCACAGTGCTACCGTCTGTTATTTTCATTAATTATATACAGTTGAACAAATTTAATTTGTTCTTTGACTCCGTTAACGAACCCAAATTAAGTTTTCCCATTGAAATCAATGTGAATCCCATCGATCGGTTCTCCAGCCCCACTAAACATGCTGCAGTCTTTTGGGGCAAAAACACAGAAAAGAATTAAAGATAACCTTAAATATTACTGCGTTTCTCGTGTTCTTTGTCTTGTACTCGGTGTTTCCTTCAGCAGAACTCTAACTTCCTTCTTCTTCGAAGACTTGAGACCTTTGCTTTGTTAGCAGAATCCCCCCTTTAGCAACATCAGACGTCTGTAGCGCATCTTTGCTCTTCAGGATCTTACAAATGGTTGACTTAGCCATGTCGTAGCGTTTGGCGAGATCTGTAACACGAGCTCCACGCTCAGGTTTAGCTTCTTCAGATTGACTGTGGTTCTTAACTGCTTCTTAACATCACGAGCACTTTTCTGGGAGCCATAATGAGGGCTAGCTTACTGTACGGAAAAAAGCATGACAACAGGAGAACGCAACGATGCACGACGTAAACGACGTTGGGTAGCAAGCATGACTGCCGTTTCGTACAACGCCACAAAGCCGGTGAGTCCGCGTGATCGTGGGCCGAGGGCTTGTTCGCAGGTCGATTCGAAATTCGATCGAAAACTCTGTTCGTGGGCCGGTTTGTTGGTGATTCGGTGCGTTCATAAGCCGAGGCTCGATTGTACCTTTTATTTGTAATTCCTTCGCCGCCCTCGTGTTTTACATTCTCGGTCATTGCGTTCCTCCACGCTGTCCTCGTGTCCTCCGGGTTCATCGGTGTCGTTTTCCCCGTCCGTCTCCAGGATCAGCGGCGGCTCGACTGCCTGCCGTGTCACGACCCCCCCCCGTTCGCTCGTCAGTTTATTCATCCTCTTGTTTTCAAAGTTTTAAACATGAGACATTTAAATCGTGCCTGATCCATTTTGATGTGCGATGGGATGTTTTCCAACCAGGAATGACGCTTTAAATCCTGAAAATCAGTCACAGGATAAGAGGGAAATAAACCGGCTGCCAATTCGGCAATTAGTTTTCCTGTCACGGAAAAACCCAGTTCTGTTTGAGACGACTGCATTTTACTTTGGCGTCGTTATTGTTTTTACGGCCGCTGGAAATGGGCGGCCGCTCAAATTACTTCGATGAGCGTCGACTTACGAAGGCGAGACAGAATCGTGACGGGCGTCAGTGGATGCGAAGAAAACCCAAACACCGGTATGTTGTACCCCAAACAGCCATTCGTGTCGCCTCCCAGCGGAAGTGAAGCACCAGGGAGCATCACGGGAGTCGGTATTACGACGATATTCAATCCATTTTGGGGGAAAGTCGTGCTAACCTATAGGATTACATGTAGCTTAGCTTATGTAGCCTGTGTAGTTCTTTCTACGAACGAATGACCTTTGGGTTCACCAAGTAACAACATAAAGACAGTTGCTTAAGACTTGATCTGGAAGTTTGCTTTGGAAGTCATTTTGACAAACGATTGATCGTCGTAAAAAGGACAGAAGCGGAGCACAGAGACCAGACGGGTTTCGTCGATCGCTGTCGGCTTTCAAACGAAAACACAGAAATCACGCAGGGATTGGTGACGCCGATCAGCCGTCAGGATCAGCCTTTGACACGGGCAAACCTCTGACGGCCGGCTCGGCTCTGACATTAAAGATGGTGGCAAGAGATCCTTTAAATCCTCGAAGTTGTGAGGCGGCTCCTCAACCGATCGGACTTTTTGATTTGGCGCCTCACATCGGATCGGTTTGACATCTTGGGAGGTTCGAGGCCAAGACTCTGACCTCCTGAACCGGCGGGGTGCACCATCCAGCAGCAGTCCTCCTGCTTCCCGTGTCTGGATTGGCTTCCTCCTGGTTCTGCTTGGTTTCCCTTTTTGCGCAACTCCAACTTTTCCAGACATGAAAATGAGCAAGTGAATTGCCTCATGTCCCTATATTGAATAGTTGTATGTCCATGTATTGTGGCCCTGTGATCGATCCAGGGTGAATCCCGCCTCTCGTCCAATGACAGCTAGGATACCCCCACCCCACCCCCACCCCCCACAACCCCGAATGCAGGATAAGCAGAAAATATAATGAATGAAGGAATCTGAAAGTTGCAGCACAGAAATACAATCAGCGGGTTTAGAATCACTTAAAATTCCTGAATGTACACAAGATGAATACTTGATGGGGACCTTCTGGCAGGATAACGCCGCCCCTGCATTTGGAATGGCTTGCATAAGCATAAAAAACGATTTAAAAATAAATAATAATCAAGTGACAAACAGATATGAAAGGAGGGATCAGAATGAAATAAATAAAGACCGTCTCCTTTTTGGAGTTTTCATAGGAGATGCAGATCCATGATATGACATCTCACCGAGAAGTGAGAAAAACAAGGTTATTCCGCGGTACCGAAGCAACGGTGGGGACATATTATATTGTATAAATATACTATATACTGTTTACTATACATATAGAATATTACATATGTTATATGTGTTTGGACATTGTAAATGACGTCCAGCTGATCTTCAACGTCCAATACCCATTCATTCATTCATAATCTCATAAAGAAACACAACCGTTCACTCTCTCATTCGCATGCCTGGGCAATGTTGGCTCTCCAATGAACCTGATGATGTTTTTTGGACTGTGGGAAGAAATCGGGGAATCGAACCAGGGACCTTGTTGCTATGAGGCGTCCCGCCGATTTCCCATTGGACATCGAATATCTCCTGGTCAAGAGCCGATCGTATAAAATCAATGGCAGGGCACTAACAGCGAATATATTTCACACATTCATCCGACTCTCAGTTTGTTCTGTTTCATGGATTTGAGGTTGTGTGTGTGTGTGTGTGTGTGTTTGCGACAGTGGATGGAACGTCGAGAGAGGGTTCAAAGCGTAAATCTCGGCCTCTGCCTGCGTGGGATCCCAGGTCTGAACATGTGATGGACTCCATAGATCATTGCATTTTCCTATTCCGTCCCCTCCTGGCCGCCGAAACCCCGTCTGAAACGGCGGAGAAAGAAAATAAAAAGGAAAAGTACAAAACGCGCGCATGCACTGGATATAAAACAACAGGCTTCAAAATGAACATGTCCGAGCTCTCAGCGTTCCACCCTGTGTTCGCTGGCTCTGGTTACAGGCTTGCTAATGAGGTTGCTTTGTACCCCGCGGAGCCTTAGGCCACGTTTATTGTGCTCATTCAAAGCGTTCCCTGAGTTCCCGGCGCGCGGCTGCAGAAACACACTCTGAGTCCACCAAACAACTTTGCTAGGAAACGCCGGTGGAGGAGACGGACCCGTTTTGAGTCTGGCTGAGTGTATCGGATAAGCACGCCTGATGAAAGATTAATGTAGCGCGCGTGCGTGTGTTTGTGTGTGTGTGTGTGTGTGTGTGTGAGGTGAGTGCGAAACAGCTGTGTATATTGTGTTCACTCCGCAAATATGCATAAACAGCTCCCTCGTCTTAAGAATCGAGCCCCTCTGTGTCCGGAAGGCTCGGACACATTTTCTACTCCTGCCGGTGTTGACGAAGGTTTCGCTCGTACAAACATCTCACCGGGATGTTTGATAATCCGGATTGCACGTGGAGACCCGAGTCTGGCCAGCAGGTCCATTTTTTTTTTTTTCACCTGCGATCCCTGTTAAGCGGTTGGCATGCGTTTGCCGTCTTCTTCTTTTTTTTTTTTTCTACCATTCCTTCTCCAGGCAACACATTCCTACGCATCCTCGTCCCGAAACATCCCTCCACACCTAGCTTTTTCTAAGTTAGCATTTTCACAGTTAACTTTAGATGAGTCTCATTGACTCACTATACAGAGACATACCAGCATTCACTCTCTCATTCCCTGTCAAATAATGACATCCAACTGTTCACTCTCATTCACATGTTATATGGACAAATATTAGCATTTATTCTCAATTACTGTCATATAGTGACATGAAGGTTGAAAAAGAAAAAACACTCACATCCGCTGCCCAGTTAGGGATGAGTGCTGGATCGAAAAAAGAATTGTCGGAATGACGGTTTGAAACTAAAAATCTGCACACCAAGAGTTCTCCAAAAATGAAGATAATTTATTTTACATAGAGAACAGATTTTTGAACAGAAATGTTCTTCCTGAGATGGTTAAAACATTTTCCAATCAGCATCTGAGGTTGAACATTTTTGTCCGAAACATGCGATAAAAAACTTTTTCTCTATGTAAAACATAACATGTCATGCAACCGTCCACTGTCTCATTCACACATCATACACAGACATACTTGCATTCACTCATTCACCTGTCATTTAGACACATGCAACCATTCACTCCATCATTCACCATCATTTCGTGACATGCAACTGTTCACTCTCTCTTCCATATGTTACATAGAGACATACTGGCATTCATTCTCAATTTATGTCACATGGTGATATGCTACCATTCACCCTGTCATTCACAAATCATGTAGACATTCATTTTCCCATTCACATGTCATATAGAGACAACCAAACATTCACTCTCTAATTCACTGTCAAAGAGTGTCATGCAACCATTCACCCTCTCATTCGCACGTCCTATGCAGACAAGAAACCGTTCACTCTCTCATTCACCTGTCATACAGTGACATGCAACCATTCACCCTCTCATTCACTTTCATATCGTGGCATGCAACTGTTCGCTCTCATTCACACGTCATATAGACATTCATTTTCTCATTCACACGTCAAATAGACGCAAGCAAACGTTCACCCTCTAATTCACTGTCATGTCGTGATATGCAACCATTCACTCTCTCATTCACACATCATTTAGTGACATGCAAGCATTCACCCTCTCATTCACTCTCAAATAGTGACATGCACCTGTTCACTCTCACTCATATGCTATATGGAGACGTACTAGCATTCATTCTCATTTACTGTCATGTAGTGACATGCAACCATTCATCCTTTCATTCACTGTCATATAGTGACATGCAACTGTTCACTCTCTCATTCACATGTTATATAGATACATAGTAGCATTCACTCTCAATCTATCATATGTCATAATGTGACATGCAAGCACCCACTGTCTCATTAACACATCATACAGAGACATACTTGCATTCACTCTGTCATTCACTTTCATATTGAGGCATTCAGCCGTTTACCCTCATTCACAAGTCCGGCCAATTAGGGGGGTGAGTTTTGTTTTTCTTGCAAAATAAAATTAAAAAAATGGACTCAGCGATCAGAACGCTCTCTGGCAAGCACTCACTTCAAAAGCTGTAGGGGGGGTGGGGGGGCGGGGGGGCTGATATTAGAGATACAGAGAATAGTGAGCTTCAAGGAAACTGCGGGGGGGGGGGAGAGGGGGGGGGGAGGAGGGGAAGGAAAGTGATCTCAAAGGAAGAAAGGTGATCGCGTGGTCGTATTTTCAGCATCCGCTCGGCCGGGGGGCGCGGAGTGACCAGAGAGATGCCTCGGAGTGGTCAGAACGAATCTTGGTGCATCTTTTAGGGGTGTGTGTGTGTGTGTGGGGGGGGGGGTCCCAGCAGGCCAGCTTTGAAGATGAGAGGAAAATTAAAAATATATGATTGTTGGTGAATCAGAGAG
>CAAKHD010009177.1:3529-23901 GCA_901007705.1 Fistularia tabacaria | reverse complement strand
GGGGTTGTGGGGGGTTGTGTGGGGGGGTGGGGGGGGGGGGGGGGGGGGGGGTCCCAGCAGGCCAGCTTTGAAGATGAGAGGAAAATTAAAAATATATGATTGTTGGTGAATCAGAGAGGGAGAGTTTTAATATTGGCAAAAAAAAGAAAAAAAAAAAAAACGCCCGGTTAATAACGCGCAAGGCAAAACCGGGCAACCCGTCGTCTCAAAGAGTCTATTTGGCAGCTGCGGCTCGGGTGGTAGAGCTGGCGCTGGCGGTTCAAATCCCGGGCGAGACACTGAACCCCCGACCCGCGGCTCTGCCGCAATCATCGGCGTGTGAATGGGTGAATGCAATCTAGTGTGAAGGCCCTCCACGAGCGGAGACCATTTGCCGTAATGTGGTCATTATCGCTGCTTATCAGGTGACGAGAGATTCATACTGCGGGAGAACATCGCTATTCTCGTGCCGTAACAGCCTCACACCTGCTGCGCCGCGGTGCACTCGATAATAGAGATGAAACACAAACAGAAAATCCTGCAACAAATGTCCGACTGAGCCTCGTGTGTCATATAAAAGACGCGGTGAGAGAAAACAACCTATGAGCGTGTTTTCAATTTAGTAGCTGAAAACAATGGCTTGCGATGGTTCTGATCATCCTCGGGGGTCATTTTGGCCGAGAAGAAACGATCTGGGCAAACCTCTCGTGATGTGCCGATGCTCTCACAATCGAACATCCTCACCCGTTCAATTAGTCGGATTTGGAAATTCGAAAAACGGAGCAGACGAAGCTGTCAGATGGAAGCGTGGACCTTCAAGACGCGCAGCAAGTTATAATATTAATACGCTAATATTGTCCGATGCTACATTTTCAATAACTGGAGTTTGGATGAGTGAGTGAATGGTTGCAGGTCTCGAAACTTGGTCCTGCCATCGGCCGGTGACGTTCCGAAGTGAACCCCGCCTCTCGCCCAGTGAAAGCCGGGATAGGCCCCTGCATCCCCTCCAACCCCGAGTACAGGATAAGCGGAACAGAAAATGAATGAATGAATGAATGAACGGAATGTGCTGTTCTGGTCAACTTTTAAGCTCCAGGAAACCTGTAAAGCTGAAAAGTCGCAGAGACTATTTCTTTTATAAACCGTGTCCCAAAGGGTTTCCGAAAAATGACTTTCTTTCTCTGCCGGACAAAGCCGGGGGTTTTCTGCACGTCGGCCCCGGCCATTAAAAATAGATGCCACAAACTAAGAGTGACAGAGGGATGGGGAGGCGAGGGGAGGGGAGGGGATGGGAAGAGGAAGAGGAAGGCTTTGACAAAAACTCATTTCAAAACCGCGGCACAACGGAGCGACGAGAACGCTGACCGCGAGACGGCGGGTCCCCAATCGCAAGCATTTATTCAGATCGGACAACTCCGCCGAGCAGCATCTCCGGGAGATATAAAAAGAACCCGGCGGGGAGGGAGGAGGGAAAGGGTGGGGGCAACCAATTAAAAGTGCCGCGGTGAAGCCGAGGCCAGAGAGAGACACGGGGTGCAATGGAGAGAATCGGGAAAACAAAGCAAAAATACAGAGCTTGCGGGATGGCGAGGAAGTGACTGATCTTTTGTGGAGTATCAAATAGAAATTGCATTTATATGAAGCGGCGCGGTGATGAGACTGACCATTCAGCCAATGGGAAGTCCCCCAGAACCGTCCGGGCTAATGAGAGGAGAAGACGAAACTCGTACAAAGTTGCCAATTTGAATGAAGACTGCCGATGAGAGCCGTTCACCGAGGCAAACGCCGGGCTTTTCTCCACATCCGGCAAAACAAATCAACGCCCAGCGGCTCAAAATCGGAGAAAAAACTGATTGAACGCTTGCTAAACACAGTCAAAACGAAAACTTCACCACTGCATATCTCTGCGTAAACAAGGTTCTCCGTTAAGTTTTGAGTTCAAACTAATGCTCACAAAATGAGAGATTTGTTGTTAGACAGCGCCAGGACAGCAGTGGTGATGTGACCGCTGGAAAATGGCTCCGCAGTCCTCAAGAAGTATCTGATAATGGGCTTATGACGTGTGGTTAGGGGAGGCAGCGGAGGCTCTGCCTCACCTGTCACCATGAAAAAAAAATAAAAAAAATACGAATGATAACACAAAAATAATCTTAGCATTTGTCCACTGATCTGTGCCATACTTTTCTGTATGATTCCAATAATTTCTAACATTTTCAGAGCAAAAAAAAAAAAAAATCGCTGCATTTACGCCTTTCCCATTCAAAGACAGGGCGGCAAGCCGAGGCGCGGCAGTGGCGAGCCTCACCTCACCTCTGCACGCCCAGTCCCACACAAAATGGGCCGTGTGGTGCTGCTCATTTCCTGTTTCTCAGCATGTCGCCAATAACGTTTTTGTCGAAAGATTTATGACATCATTATATTCACCATGACCTTCCTAGGCCTGTGTGATGCGACAGAATTATTCTTGCTGAGGCAGAAGGTAGGAGGTGAGGCAGGCAGTACTTTGTCGCGCCTGTAGGGGGCGCACTTGAGCTGACAGGCGCTTAAATCCGCCGTCCTTCTATAAGCAATTACAAATAATCACAAATACATCATTAAATGAAATAAATAAGATCAATGGAACAAGATGAAATAAAATAAGGAGCTCCTTTACGACAAAGAATCCAAGCTTTTGTGGAGAAGGTGCATTGACTTCGTACAGAAAGGCAGTTAAGACCACAAATTATTTTCAGTTTTATGAAGAAAAGGAGACTCAGTAAAAATAATCGAGGATTGGAAAATGATAATTTGGACTCAAGTGAATTGTTCTCTTCATTTTCTTGTTCTCCTCCTGATTAGCAACCTGTATTGAAGTTGATTAAAGCACCAGAATTTAGATTTTATAAACAACTGAAAGTTTCACAGGGGGTCAAAATTGAGTTTGTATGAGTTTCCATGGAACCGTAAAAAGGCCCTGTTAACGGTTCTAGGAACTCGGGTCCCGGGAACGAACGGCCTAGTTCCTGATGAGGTTCTTGGAACTGCAAAAAGTACCTATGTTGCGAAAGGCGATTCTGTCTTTTCAAAAGAAATCCCATGAATGCACTTAAATTAAAGCAGTTTGAAATGTATTTTATGGGAGATAATTTTTCCGGAAGAGACATTCGGATGCTTAAACCTTCACACCGACACAGACACACACACGGCGTACAGAGAATAGACCTCGTCTGTTATCAGGAATGAAGGTCACCAACCTCTCTATGCTCCGGAACCCACATCGGACCCTATCTATTATTAAAATTATATTTCAGGAGTAAGAAATGTGTCATTAAGCTCCCAGCTGTTAAAATGACTTATAATATTCATTCAGTTGTAGCAATATTTAGTTTCGTACTTCTTTTTTTTTTTTAATCATCTAAGCAGATAATGAAGATGACAAATGCTCGGGGTCATGATTTGAAATGATCACGGCACGAAAGTGAGATTCGGGTCGATGTCTTCCTCTCTATGAAACAAAGACATTTGCATATTCATACCGGGTGTTGGGAGGGAAATGTTCCCCGCCTCAGATCTCCACCTTCCTCTGTCTGCCTACCTGCAGCTTATTTGTCATTGGGTATTATTAACTCGCTTAAAATTCAGTCGTAGTTATGGAATTCGCGCAAACAGGGCTTAGCTCCTCGGCGTGCTCATTAAACCTCAGCCCCATGAGCCCCTTCCGCATTGTAGCAACTTTTTGGACTTCCTGGAAATGTTTTGGGGAACTAGGCCATTTTTCTCCGTGTGTTCGGACTCCAGTTCCTTGAAAGTTTTTAGCCCTTCCTCCCAGCAGGGTCTTCCGTAGGACAACTGACATCGGTGCTTTCTGATTGGTGGAACTTTCTGATTGGTGGAACTTGTTGATTGGACATTCGCATAACTACATACTTCTTGCGGTCAGCAGTGCACCATTTTTAAAAAAACGTTGTGGTGAGTGGTCGGCTTTTTTCTTCCGACAAAATGGGCGAAACCGGCGAGGAATGAAGCGACGAGCGGGTCCTGCTACGCCTCAGAGGGGTGTCCAAGGCTCGCGGAGGAACGTCAACATTTTGGGCCAAAAAAAGGACGGAGTTAGCTGAACGCTTTGGGAACTAACCTCTCCAGGTTGTCCGGGTCGTGGTTCATTTTCACGAATGGTGCTTAGGGTCCCTTGCATCACATGACTCCCTACCACGGTCCCTGACTGCGAACACAAAACTCAAGGGTTCCCCTGGCAATTCACAGAACTGTATTCTTCGAACTGTTCGGATAAAGGTGGCAATCGAGAACATGCAGACATCATACAGAATCGCGGACGAATTCTCGGCCAAGGGAAGTTAAACTTGGTCGTACGTTTGGATTTTCCTGGTAGAAATCCAAACTTGGTAGCACATTGACCCTTTTCGTCCAGAAACCCGCTTTTTTTTTCTGCTGTGGGAGAACAAGTCGGCCAAAACACCCGGCTGTCTGCCACCTTCCCCGAAATACACCTTCCCCCGATGGAGCTGCTTGTTCCGCCTTCCTCCGCCCGCAGCGTCCGGCCTGCTGGACTGATTTCCTCGAGGAGCCGGTGCTTGTTTCCAAGCGGGCAGTTGTAAATCTCTACTTTTGGGGAGGAAAAAGTACCAATGCGCGATTCCTCACATGAAATCCAGTCGGGGATTCTAAATCAACACCAGCTCAGTTAACATCTGTGAATCTTTTTCACGGTTGCCTGAATCCATTCCACGCGGCCCTGCTCGAGCATCAACTCATGATCTCCCATCGCATCAAAGTTTAATGGTAATCATTGATTTATTTACTCCATGCCCCCGACTCTAGCTGTTTTTTGTTTTTTTTTTTGCAGTTCCCGTCGTATAACACTCCTGTAAAAACCCATTTAAGATAAATATTCCGATCCATCACGAACTTCGGCGTCTATCCTCGCAGAGTTACGGGAGTTGCAGTATAAAGATCGGCTGAAATTGCGTGGGTTCTCTTTTAGTGTTAGCGAGTGTTAAACAGCCCATAAACAGTCGAATCCACAGTACATTCATGGAGAACATTACAAAGCTGCTCAGAGAAGAAGCTGTATTTCGCACAACGGTGATAAAACTGAAGTTCTCCTGATGAAAAGCTCATAGCTGATAACTCCTCCATTCTTCCCTCCACTCAGGGCAGTGAGTCATCCCAGAGAGAACATTGTCTTTCCAGTCTAAAATGAATGTAATCCGATCTGATTGCATCTATACGGCATCAATAGGCTCCGCCCCTTCCTAGACAGATTACCGCGACTCCCTTCTTTTCGGCCCTCCCCAACGAATCCCTCCACAGACTCCAGCTCCGGAATCGTAACTCCGGACCCCCCGAACGGAGAACGGGTCTCCTCAGTCCTTTGGCAGCTTTGGCGTTTTTTCCGTAAAAATCAAGGATGAACTTCAAAATATCCCTCCTCAGCTATAAATGCATCCGCAGACCTTTATCCGCAACTCAAATTGTAGTTCCCTCCGCCACCTTAGGATTATGGGATATAAGAACATCAGAAATGCTTTCTCTCTCTCTCCAGGTTTAGGACAAACCTCGAAATCCATCCTTACAAAACTGCCTTATCTCTGCTGTAAATCCTGGAATAAATTGACCTCAATATTTTTTTTTAGCTGTAGAACTGTTACTTAATTTGCAATGTCTGCAATGACACGAATCCTGCTTGTTTAGTTTCTTAAAAGGTACAGACAGAAGATGTATGCTCCGTGTTTCTCTCCCAAAGACCTAAAAAGTTGCCAAAAAGGGGAAACTCTAGCTGCCGCCATGCTGACAAAGGGTGCCACAATCTCACGATAACAGCGGATACGTCACGGCGACGGCAATTCATCTTTCTCGCCTTTTCTTCCGACTCCATCTCGAAACACTTTGCTTTTGAATCGCGTCTTGAAAGTCTGAAGTGACAAAAGCGTGCCGCTTTTTCTCAAATGACGCCTACGCACTCCCCCCTCAGGGTATTTGGATTCAAGCGAGAAGCAAACGGAAGAGGGTAAGTGAATATGTGTAAACTCGATGGAAACTTCATGAGCCCGCGACTCCAGATGTTCAGTAGCCCTGTGACTCGAGGAAGCTCGTCGGTTCGGTCAGAGACATTCTGGTAAGATTGATGACCCCGAGAGAAACCTCCTGTATCCTTCAGGGAACTTCTACTTTGTGTTTTCTTTGTGTATTCATTTGAAAATGAGCAACGAACCTCTATATCTGAGATATAGAGTTTGGTCCCACAAGCCATTGGGTTGCATACCTGTACTGGGCCTGGAAGTGCTCCTGGACAAAGCTGTGTCGACCTCGAGGCTGCTGTGCGCTGGCTGACCTGGGGTTGGCGTGATCCTCCAGCGAACCGGATCCCTGCAGACAGAAACGTCGCCGCTGAATATCATCATTATCATCATCATCTTCGAAAACCTATTTGGAGAGGACATTACCAACCGCTCTTTGCTAAATGCTGTGCGCTGTTAAAATAGAACAAGAGATGTTCTTTGCAATCTACGTGACAAATGGAGATTGCGAGCAAGCAGTGTATCTCATCTGGATTTACTCTCCTTCCTTGATGGTACATAACAAAGAATAAAACAATCATATATATATGCAGGGCAAACACAAGGTCACATTCCAAAATTCACTGCAACTGCAATCGGAGATCTGGACTAAAATAGAAATTCAACAACATTTATTCATCCATTCGTTCTATGCCGAATATTCTCAACTCAGGGTTGCAAGGGTGCTGGACCCGATCCCCGGTTGTCATTGGGAAAGAGGCGAGGTTCACCGGTCACCAGTCGATCGCGGAGTCACATCAAAAGAAATACAATTATTCACTCTCTCATTCACAAATCTGGGCAATTTATCCTTTATCCAAAGACCCTCCTGCATGTTTTACGGACTGCGAGAGGAAGCCAGAGAACCCAGTGAAAACCCAGGCAGACACGGGGGGAACGTGGAATCGCCGGACAGAAAGGTCCTCTGTTGGAATCCAACCAGGGACATTCTTGCGATTGAAAATTGCGCATAATACTGTCATGAGGGATCAACACATGACTGAGTATTGCTCAAAAATGTATTTTCGGAGACTCGCGCCGACGTTCACCGTTGACCAACTCAAGCTATTCACTCGATTTTCGTGTTCTGGCAAGCCATATATGGAAAGCATCTATTTGAAGCCAGTGAGAATACTACCTATGAAGATTAATTTCAGGGCGCAGCGTGGTTCTCTGGTTTCCTCCCACAGTCCAAAAACATACAGTCGGTCAAATGGAAGCCCTATGAGCCAATGAAAGAGGGGATGTCTGATGCCTCTCTATGCGTCCCTGTGACTGACTGACGACCGATGTTATTCAGGCATCCTAAAAAGGGTGTATTTTCTAGAGAAATTAGCGAAAAGGCACATTGTCACTAGAAAATACTCCGAAATTCAGGTTCAGATACAGAAGGTGAAGACGGTAAACAGAGAAATTTGCAGTTCAACGTCCGCTTGACTCAGAAATAGTCCAAGTACTTGGTGTGGTTCCAAGCTCCGTGTCTAAGCGGGATGTTACACAAAAAAGCCACAAAATAAATGAAAAAGTGTAAAGTGTGGTTCCCACCTCTGTACTTCAAAGTTCAAAGTGAGGCCTCAAACTTTTGAGGTGCTATAAGGCTAATTATAATAAAATGTATGTTTAATATCCAGGGTCCAAACTTGCGTGAGGGACTTGAACAATAAGAAGCAATCGAGTCACGGTCCGCCGACAGGAATCTTCGCCGGCCGCCCGTTATCTCGGGGGAAATGGGACGACCAACTTTGATGAAGTTCTTTTCTTTCTGCTCCCGTTAAATTCACTCCCAGTTGGATTCCCTTTAAACAACAAGCTCGGTTTTTATTTTATCTTTGAATCCGTCGAAGAACTGCTTCTTCCAGATTACGGAATGAGGAAGAAGTAAAGACACAGAAGAGTCCTTCTTGACACAACCGTTGGCTTTTATTCGTGCCCTGGCTGTACTTACATCCAGTTTTTAATCTTTTTAATTACACTTTAATTACTTCCAAACAAAACCAACAGACAAGCGTGTCTGTGTTAGCTTTCATTAAGCTGACAGGAACATGAACAGTCAACGGATCAGGGTGGAAGCACACAACTGCTGTTTTGCCCGGTGGTAGTATTTCCATACGTTGTTTTGGTTTCCATCATCCGTTCATTATCTACACGCCGCGGAGCCTATCCCAGCTGGGATTGGGCGAGAACCCCCCCCCCCCGTCGGAATCGAACCAACAACACGAACAGGACAATCAAACCCCTCGGCGGCACATGGGTACGAGCCCAAAACAAATGACCTGAAGCGACGAATATGCTGCTTCGTATCGCTGGGCCACATCAAAACAATGCAGCGGAACTTGATGCTGTTTTTGTTTTGCATTGAATCATTTGTAAATCTTGGAAAGAAACAGTGCTTCCAACCCTGGAAGGGTTCAAACCTGAATGCTACGAGGAGGGGTGGGGGTTCTTTCCCCTCACTTTCAAGTCCGTCGGTCTTGTCCATGAATACATGCATTAGGTGTTGGAAATGATCACATTACTGTTTATGACAGGAGAATAAATGACACAGGGACCGACCGTGAGGGGAAATTCGAGTATTTTTTTTGCAAAGGGACCAAAATCATACCACCGGCTCTGCACGGCATAAGAATGCTGAGTGCGGGGCCACAAAATGGCCTCTATCACAGGGAATTATAAACAAGGAGACCGTCCACATGAAAGTGCCTGGCTTCGCCACTGTGGCCTCAGAATTTTATTATCAGTGTCTGACAGCATCACAGGAGGGATGAGTATGTGCATGTAAATGCAGCCTTGCTGTAAACCCAGGGGACGGAGACTGTCTGCGTTGACAGCTGGGGCAGGAATAGCAGAGCAGAGGTTTGGAGTACCATCACAGAAATGGCCCCGAGGACCAAAGACATCGGTCCGGTCAGGACATTCTGTTGTGCAAATGTGGTCAATAAAACACTTATTGAAGCTGAAACCAAGGGTTTTTTTTGTTTGTTTGTTTAAGAGGGATACGACCAGGAATTGACATATTTCGCTCTCCATTTGCCGCAGCTCCGGGTTCCCCGAAGCTCGGAACCACTCCGTCCTTTTCACTCGCCACAGCTTTGACAGTCGGCGGAAGGTCAACCTCTCTTGCCCTATAGCGTGTACATTGCCAAATAGCATCTTTGAGCTCAGTCGACTTCATGAGGGCCAGATATTTCCTCACCGGAAGACCAGCCATCTTCGCCCGCTTAGTCGCAGTGCTCCGGATGTGACCGGCAGATTCTTAATGGCCCTTGTTTGGTTCAACTTTCGTTTGTCCCAACCAATAAAGAAAGCCGTTCTCAACCTGACCTATATTTTTCGTTGGGTAATCTGTTCTTTTTAATTGCCTCCTCTTCCTTTTCGGTTTCTTCATCTCCTTTTCTCTTGACCCTCTGTCTCCTCTCCGGCTTTTCTTACCCCATTTAAAAATCTCCACATCCTTCAATGCTTTGAATTTCCACCATATTCTACTCAGATTTTTGTCAAACAAGCTTCAAGGATGGACTGATTAGCATACGGTGTGTGCAGACAATGCTTTTGGGAATTGTAGTTTTATAGTCTCACATTACCAATACATTTTTTTTTTTGGTTCACATGCCATTTGGTGCCAGTTGATGCTCCTCACCATTGAGAGGAGCCAGATGAGGCGGCTCGTGCATCTGGTCAGGATGCCTCCTGGCCGCCCACCCATTTAGGTGTTGGATGGATGGATGGATTGATGGATGGATGGATGGATGGATGATGAGTGGTGACTCATGGGAGTGGCTGTCTTACCAGCCTCTGCTGAAATCCACCCACCACTGGCGGGTTGGCGATTGTTAATGCCAAGCCCTGGATAAGATATGTGCTGAGGTTGTGGCCAACTTCCAAGCTTTGGGCGGTGATACTACTTCTGCAGGCTGGATCCTGCAGAATCTTTTACTGTACAACTGACAATAAACCCCCCACTAATAGGCAGAGGTAGAAAGAGCATGTGTTTACCTGACAAATACACTGCGTGGAACACAGCACACACCGGCAGGCAGTCGAAGAGAGAGAGTGGAAGGGAGCGAGATAGAGACAAAGAGCAACGCTTCATTTTTTGTAGCATCCAAAAATTAATGAATACAACCGTGGTAATGTTCAGGCTTCGCTAAAAATAGATATGGCTCCCAAAAAAAAAAAAAACAAGTGAATAAAAAATATATTTTTTAAAGCATTAAACTACTGTATTGCCACACCAGTGTAATCCAGAAATGTCTGACTGTTAACACAGAGAATCTAGGCCATATTCAATTGCCTTCTGTTGCTTCGGGGACAAAGTTTCCCACCGTCTTCCATATGTATAAGCCGTGTAACTGACTTATAAAAATTTCCATCAGGTTCCTGGCTCCATATACGGGGCTGCTGCTGCGGCTAAAATAGCTGCGTCAACCTGGTTCCAAAAAGTGGACAAGTTTCCCGTTTCCTGCAAGGCAAAGATGCATAAACGAAGGTCCGACATAAATGCTACTTCAGAAGTTAGCTGAAGTGCTGACGTCCGAACAATTGATATGTCCATTAAATTACAAATCCTTTTCTGGCTATTTAAAGACAGTTTAATTTCATTTCCTCCCAAAAAATCAAACTCAATTATGGCGGAAATAACTGATGGACTGCACAGTTTGCACCGTAACATTAAGCAACAGTAGGCTACCATTGGAGGACCTGATGACATGAACCAGATTATGATGCTTGGGTAGCCAAAAGAAGTAGATCGAGATGAATGGAGATATTAGCAAGATCGTCATGATTCTGCATTTGATTAATTATGCGGGAGAATCACTGAACGAACGTTTGTACATTTGCAAATGCTTCACCTGTCAGCCAAGTTCTCTGCTGGAATGTGTATCGCTTCAAAGTACGTGGCAGATTTTCAAGTGAAGAAAATCAAGTCCAGTTGCCACAACAAGAAGATTTTGACAAGAATTCACCATGACCTAGATGACTGAGCACCTCCGCAGACGTGGCGGATCTGGATGTTTTCTAGTACTGATGACAGATTCATTTCTCGTGGAACTGCTTCTTGTGCATTTGAGTGTCTCTGGTAGTTTCAAAAGAACATCGGGACCTCAAGCTGCTTTCCTAAAATAAATAAAGCAACGCTAAAGAAAAGGTTTCACAAGAATCCTGTCATATGAAAACTTCATTGCAAATCTCACCTAACAGTGCCAGTTTACAACGTCTTTGTTGCTCACGGAGAAGTGAAAAAATACAGAAGTGCCAGTTCTAGCAGGTGTTGTCCCAACATACCTACTTGCATGGCATATTTTACAGATTCATCCACCTACCGCATGAATAGGGCATTACGAAGACATTTTCATGACCGATGCCTTCGGAAATGATTCAGAAGTGGGAAATAATGATAAGATAAGATAAGATAAGATAAGATAAGATAAGATAAGATAAGATAAGATAAGATAAGATAAGATAAGATAAGATAATACTTTATTGATCCCCATAGGGGAAATTTGGGTGTTGCAGCAGCAGCATTAGCAAAAAACCCCAAAACAAAACAGAAAAGATATATACACACACATATATCTGAGCAAACGCATATTCACATAAGTAACCATACATTGCCACACACACGTATACATACATTTTTACTCACATATCCATTCCTACATAAATATATATACACATATACACAATATACGCATACACATATATACATACACACATGAGCAAGAATAAATAGATTAAATAGGGAGGGGAGATAGGGAGGGGACCACGGACATGAAATCTGGGTCAAGATCTGAAGATTTTCTGGTACATAAATGAGTTATTCAGGGATTTGATATTAATAACCCGACTTTAAACAACGGGTGGCCAAGAAGGTGAAAAAGGTCGAATGAAACACATCCTATCAGACAATGTAGGCTTGGCGTCATCGTGACGGAACGCACGAGCAGACCCCACGAGCAGTTGGCGGATCGGACCAAAAATGCAGAAGCGACAGATAAATCCATACAAAATGCCTTATCGTCAGCTTGGAGGCAAACTCAAGCAACGAAATGTCCAACGAACACACATGTATTGGTTTCCTTTTCTTATGTTTGTTATGGAAAGATAAAAGAAATAGTTTTTAGAAAAAAAGAAAGAAAACTTGCAAATCCAACGTGATCAAAATTGTGTCCGTGTCCCAAGAACACTTGCTAATCTTTGGTGGATAACAGGGAACAACTGGCGGCAAGGACTCGTACTCGACAAGATGAAAAAAAAGTAACACATAACAACGATGCATAAAGGGATTGAACAGAGGCGGCTCGATCAGGGCCGTCTCCGTCATCCCCGTGACGTGCAACTAGTTAAACCGGCCCAATTAAGGCAGGAACACAATAAATTCTCCCGATTTCCTTGACGGCGCCTTTTTGCCACCGGAGGGACCAAGTCAACGGCGAGGAACACGACACTACAAGAAGTTAAGCAATTTCTCCCCGTCAACCCACGGGAAAGAAATTGTCCCAACGGCGTGCCCGTAGGCGCTTGCACGTGAAAGAGCGCCCACACGTGGGCTGTCCCGCAACCGCAAAGGAAGGGAACATGTGCGGTTCATGACGGTCAGAGTCGTCACAACAAAGAAAGAAATACAGGAGGCAGAGCTGGAGGTCGCAGAGATGAAGATGTCCAGGTTCTCTTTGGGAGTGACCAGGATGGAGAGGATCGGGAATGAGTCCATCAGAGGGACAGCACATGTTAGATGTTTTGGAGAGAAGGTCAGAGAAGCCAGACTGAGATGGTTGGGCCATGGACAGAGGAGGGATAGTGAACATATTGGTAGACGGATGCTGGAATTGGAGATTCCAGGCAGGAGGTCTAGAGGAAGACCGAAGAGGAGATTTATGGAGGTAGTGAGAGAAGATATGACGGTCGTTGGTGTGAGAGAGGAGGATCCAGAGAACAGGGTTAGATGGAGAAGGTTGATTCGCTGTGGCGACCCCTGAAGGGAAAAGCCGAAAGGAAAAGAAGAAGAAGAAGTCCAGTCATGTAAATGAATAGTTTTTGGCCTTCGATCGGATACGTTTCATAATCATACAAATTTCTTATCTTTAAAGCGTGAACAGAGGCCTGGGTGGATTCCCCTTACCCCCTTCAAATCCTTACATGAAAAACATATGTTGTTGTCAGGTTCCTGCTGATTCCCGACGGGGCACGCGTTCATGAGGGGACGTCGCTCAGATACTCCACTACGACGCGCTGGAAAATGAGTGGGAGTTTGGCTTGCGTTGAGTGGAAGCATACTTGAAGGTGTCTTTAGATTTTATTTGGCACACTGGAGTAAAAAACTGCAAAAGAGTGGGTGTTTGATGTGCGTGACGATGAGTGAGAGAGAGAGAGAGAGAGAGAGAGAGAGCGGCGCAACTGTAAAAACAGCAGGATAACAAACCATGACAGGCAGTTTGGGCAAGGCGGAAGTCTCGCTAGCTGATAACCGGGATGCTGTTAATTTAAACTCAATGGCCGAAAGACCGGTGGGCATCTGTTCCAAAAACAGAGCGCTCTAGAAACACAGCCGCCTCTGTCGGAAGAGAACATTTCGGCCGGTCTGACGGCTCCGATAGTTCCAGTTTCGGACGTTTTTTTTTTCCTGAAACCCGTGCTTCTCTCAGATCCACCCTAACACATCACGCATACCATTTGCTCCCCCAGATACAATTCATTCTTCATCCGTTGGTTTTAACTCCAGGCACGGGCTTTGCGGTCGGGCTGGGAGATGAAATACGGAGGAAAATACGAATTACAACTATGAATCTACAAAGTAAATCATTAAAAATGCATTCATTCATGATTTATACGGCTTATCCTGCACCCGGCTCTCATTGAGCGAGAGGCAGGGAACATCCCGGACAGGTCACCGGTCGAAAAGCAGGGCCACAAATGGACACCTTCAACCATTCATTCTCTCACTCACACATCTGGGCAATTTAGAGACTCCAATGACCTTATTGCAGGTATGTGGAGGACACGTTTTCTCTCCCAGTTCGTCGACAGCCTAACGAATGGGGGAAGGTTCCCTTCGTGTCACATAGTGACGCATGACAAACCCCTTTCTCATCGGTTTTGGACAGACCGGGAGCACGATGTCGGCATCGACATCCGTATCTACATCTAAACCTAACCTAAATAAAAGCGTGGTTTGCATTTCCCAGATCTCTCTGTTCGAAATGAGAAATCACGCGGCTCCACTGACGCTTCACCCGAAAACAGATGCTGCTCCAGGTTTTCTTATGCGTCGGTATCTGATGCAGGCTTGGGACTGACACGTCTGGATGTGGACTTTGGGGAGAGAAAAAACAAAAAAAGAAAACGCAGAATCCGAAGGAAACCCGCGCAGACACTGCACGAGCATGCAAATCCCACAACCGCCGGACCTTTTGTTGCGGTGAGGCCGATGTGCCGCCGCGAAGCATACGTTTGTTTTTGGGTTTTTTTTCCCCTTTCTTCATCCTCCCTCAGTGATGCAATGACGTAAGCTTCTGTGAGATTCCAAACATGTCACATTTGATTTCAGGATGATGAGTCAAGGGCGCAAGGGAGAGCAGAAAACCCTGTTAGATGGGAATTCAGGTTGAAAGAGAGACTATACGACTCGTACTACGACGTATTGATTCGGCCTCGATGTCACCTCACATTGAATGTGAGTGAAGGCCCAAGACATACAGAACTGCAACTTACACAGGAAGTCTTCGGTTTGCGACGTTCTCGACCTACGTTGTTTCCTGGTTACGCCGCCATCTCTCGTAATTGTATGAAGAAAGTCTCGTGCCGCCGTTTGCGCCGTTCAAACGGCGAGCGGAACGGACGAAAACGTCATCGCCTGCCTTTGCTTGCATTCGCCGGTTGTGCATCACGTTGGATTGAGCGACGTTCGCTTCCTCTCGTTTGAGTTGTTTTTTCGGGTTAATGTTTTGCCTTTCAACCTTGGCAAGAATACTCGGCGAGTACAAATCCAGCGTTGACGGTACTGGAAACGCCAGGGCTGTCCAAAACTGATGTGAATCCATCACGCTCATACATGATTAATTAGTTGTCTTATAAATATATACATATCCAATGAGAAGCATCGCAACCCTTGCAGTTTTAAAGACAAACAGCATGCGTTTGCCGGGATAAAAAGAGTCGGCTGCTACGACTGAGGTCGAAGCCCCGGCTCGTAAATCACCGAGCGGTGGCAGCGGCGGCGGCAGGGGAGGACGGAGGGCAGGGAAAAGAGGAATGATGACTGATGTCTGTCCTGTTCACTCTCACTCTTTCTAACCTCCATCCTGGACATCATTCAGATGTTGCCTGTGGGATTTTTGTCTGCCTGGTGCATTTTTGCTTAAACTTTGTTGTCGAAAAAGTTAGTCGTATAACTACTTTGTATATTTTCTGTGATTTCTTTAGGGTTGTCTGTTTGTGTGAATGGGTGAATGCTTTCTGGTGTGAAAGCACTTTGAGAGATACAGGCTATGAAAGCGTTATATAAATGGAGACCGTTCACCACTTCTCACGAGGATCTTCATCAGATTTTTGGTCATAATTTGGCGTTTCTATTATAGGCTGGGAACCCATTTTGATTGTGTTAGCGAGGAACCCTCATGCCCTATCAGCCTTGATCACGGTGTTAAATCAGTGTTTTGGACGTCGTTAGCTAACACCAGTCATGCAGTAAAACTGTACGCGTTACTCCGATGCATCAAAAAACCATCGGAAACTGAGAGGAGTGAGGTACGACCGGCAGGAGCTTCCTTCCGGCGCTGCGGCGCCTGAGGCTACGTCCATAAAAAAGGACTTGGTTCTACAGAGAACCTGAGAGATCAAACACCGTCCTCACACTCCAGAGGGTGTTAACCACCTGGGTCCGTTCTCGGGAATGCATCACGGCAAGCATATTCCACATTGGTCTCGTTGTCGTCAGAGCAGCAGAAAAGGACTTACTTATCCCAGCTTCGATGGGCAGGAAACAAACCTGAATTAATGTCATTCATTCATTCATTATCTAAAAGGCTTAATCTGCACGCAGGGGGCGCTGGAGTCGATCCCTGCTGTCACGGGGCGAGAATCGGGGTTCGCATATGGGGACCTACAGTCATTCACCCTCTCATTCACAGGTCTGGGCAATCCAGGGTCTCCAAGGAACTTCCTGCTTGTTTTGGACGGCGGAGGAAACCGGAGAACCCCGGTGGAAACACAAGGAGACCCGGGGGGGAGAACGTCGCACACTCTGCACATCGGGAAATCGAACGTCTGGCCAGGATGCACTACACGCTGCCCCACCGCGCTGCCCTTCCTCTGGGGTGCTGTTAAATGTTTGTTAAAAAATACAGTTCAATTTTTCCTTCAGAGCATGTCTCGAACAACCATTACATTCATTGCTGCAGAACTTCATCTTCATACCTTATGAATCTATGATCTTCGTTTTATGTTCCCACTCTTGACAGTTAATGACAAATAACCATTAATCAGTGGATTTTATTTATTTCACTTGTTTTTTTTCACCTCGATCTTGGAAATCACAAAAACAGCTTTTTGCACGACGACGACTCACATCTGTGCAATATTTACATCGATACTGTATTTATACGTTCTGCAGGACACCTGATCTATTACCATTTCATTTTTACAACCACATCATGCGCACTGTTAACATGCTATTCTATAACTATTCCCTGCAATGGATTTCTTTTCTTTTTTTTTCTAATTTCCATTTATATTTTTGTATTTTGTATTCATGTGTAGATATTGTACATAGTCATTTCGTATATATATCGTTATTTTCATATAATTCTGTGACTACGACTTGCGGGCTTTTCCACCTTTCATGCTGCTGTGACAATTGAATTTTGTGGGATCAATGAAGTCAATCTTATCTTACCTTATCTATTGATCATTTTTTTAGAAGGTCATCATTTGAAGTTTCAAGATCACTCTCTGACTCGTACAAAAATGAATTTCTTCTCAACGCTGACATTTGCCGATTCCTGCTGCCTTTTCATGGAGATTTTCTTAAAAAAGAAAAAAGCTTTACCGAAAGTCTGTTTACAAGGTGACGAGGCAGGAGCAGGACGGACTCGTAAACATATGGAGACGACGATAAAACCACAAAAACATAACAAGGGGACGCAGTAAAGGACAGCGAGGTGAGACGTATTGTAAAAAGGCCCTGGCGCAGACAGAGGTAAAATGTATGACGGGGAGGCGATGTGAGGAAAAATAAAACCTCTTTAAGTATTCATAGAGACTGGAAAATGAGAGCTGTGTGTCTCTTGTCCCCTAAACAATTATAAAAACACCGGCGAGTCAAAGAAATAATGGTCTAATCAATACCGCCGTGATGAGGATGCCGAAAGGAAACGCTATTTTATTTGCTACGCCGACGCTTGATTTCCCTCAGCTTTCCGAGGCACGGTTGGCGTGAAGTCCGGCGGCGGCAGCCGGGGAAGTCCGGCAGCCGGGTTCAGAATGTGAATGCGTCGCTGGACGCCGAAGACTGTTCGACGTAGAGGCGACAGCGGGACGTGACTGAGGGGCAAGTCGATCGGCATGTTTCAGTCAAGTTTGATCAATGTCCCCAAAGCCCCTGAACAACTGTGGGAACTCTTTCCAGTTCCCAGAACCTTTTCAGGAACTACAGCAGAACCTTGACTTGAGAGTTCCTCAACTTAAGAGCTTTCAAAGACGCGAGCCGTCACTCTTGACGGTTTTTTTGCTTTGCGATACGAGCCGAGATCTGAGTTGGAGCGAGCGGGCCGAGCGCTTGACACCGACGTGAACGCCGCTGTCCGCTAAGTGCCGTTTGAAATCAGTCGGACGAACCGCCCGCCGCCAACGGCGCAGCGGAAATCAGAAACGAGGCGGGCGTGTTTCGGACTCATCCATGAAAAGACAGCGGATGCTGTTTTGGTGAGATACCGCGATCGAGAGCATCATCTGTGAGAAGGTATGACACGTTTGCCGGGGTTTCGTCAGGGTATCGTCAACGAACATGGCATCGGATGAGTCATCCAAAGCCGGTCAGGAACAGTTTGGTCATTTTAAAAAGAAGACCGCTATTCACGCCAACACTAAATTAAGTTCAGCGATGAAGATTAGCAAAGTGTGCAAGTCACATTTAGCATCACATTCTAGCATTCGATGTGTAGAGAGTTAGTTAAGCGATAAAGCACCGAATGAAAAACCCTCAGCCTCCTCCGCCAGCCTCATCCGTTGCCGCCGGCATCTTTGTATTGTAGAAAAACAGTTAATTTCATTACATCCTTTTTATTATGTGCTATTATTCTTTATGGATTATATGTTATTTATAAAGTACTTTTTTTTTTTTTTTTTCAAAAAGACAGAGAAACCGGGGTCTGGAACAGATTAATAGCGCTTCACTTCATTTCAATGGGGACATTTAATTTGATATACGAGCAAATTGTATTACGAGCTTGGTCATGGAACAAATTGTTTTCTAAGTCAAGGTATTACTGGAGGCTGCTTCTTCGTGCATTTGGACAGCATAGGAATCAGGGAGCGTGGACACACTTCCCGGAACCATCTGCGCTCGTACTCCGAGGCAAGGTCCAAAGGAGCTAATGAGATACAGGTGCTTGTTGACTAGTGGAACTGAAAAAAGCCACGGACATTACCTTAAACTTCTTGCGGTGCGCCTTTTTTTGTGGTCCGCTGTTGTCTTGCAACTCGCAACGACGGAGAGAACAACACACAGAATCGACCAACAAAGGTCCAATCGCTTCTGCGGAACAGACGGGTTCCCAGGGGTCAAAACGAAAACAAAACCAATTTCGGCCAAAATGAGTACGACGTAAGCTAACAGCGAGGGTTTTCACAGGGCGAAGCAGCGCAGGGGGGAAATAAAAACACCTCAACCTGTCTGATCGTCAATTCTTATTATTCCCGCCGAGCAGAACATGAGCGCTGCGGCAAGTTTCGGTCCCCGGGTTGTTTTCCATTTCGCCGCTTAAGGTGCACGACGTACCGGTCCCTCCCGGTCCCACCCGGTGTCGCTTCCTGCCTGGGAGGAATCAAAAACTGAAAAGTTCCCCCGGAGGAGCCGAGTTCCTGAAACGAAAATTGAGCGAGGCGGTTCTTAGAACTGAGTTCTAAAGCGGCCGTTGAAACATCAGCCGCAGCGTTCTGATGTGTGAAGCTATTAAGGGAATTCTTAAACCATTAATCATTCATCCACTGGCTATTACAAAACTTTTGAACAATTATAAACTTTTAGTCGAGAAACATTGCCGCTTCTCATGTTGGCTGCGTTCGCGAGGCTCTCCCCTGTTCCTCGGACGTGAGGATCCGGGTGTTTTTCTGCTCGGGGTCGTGCGGTCCAGAGATTATTCAACACTTTATTTCCAGCCCGCAGACGCCTTTCGCTATCGATTGCTATCTATTTTAAAGTTATCGCTTTCGCTCGCGCCCACTGGCCCGGATCACTCGACATCTCCCGCTCCGTTCTCAGCCAAGCTGAGGAGGTGTGATGGCGGGTCGTGTGTGTGTTCTTGTCCTCTGCTATTTCTAGTCGCATCTCAATGGGTCGAAATATATTCATTCCAAGCGGATAGACTTTATTTTCAAGCGTCTTTGGGATCATTTCTGTAATTACATTGAATCAACACGAGCAATATCACTATATTATGAAGCTACAAACTGACTCCTTCAGAAATGTATGATTAAGTGAGAATTACGGTGACGATGTCATTAGCGGTTTATTACTGGCCTGGCGAGAAAGCGAGAAGCCAAGCGACTTTGACTCAATCACTTTTTAAACTTGATGACAAAACACACAAACAAAAAAAAAACAAAAAAAAAAAAAAAAGTTTTTGTCCGTCTTGAGTTTCGGACGGATATGAAAGAACAACGGAGTGTTTCGGGTCCAATAAAATAAATTTACCGTTGGTCATAACTGACGATCTGGACTTTTTTTACAAAATGGGAAAATTTCACATTATTTATTAATAGTTGCCATTTTTAAAAGCAAACTGTGAGAATGCCTGCGCATCTTTATCTTTAATCCTGACTCCATGGCGCTCGGGGCAAACCAGTCACGGCGTGGGAGGCGTCGACAAATGTCTGAGGCCGCTTTATTTATTTACTTATTTTTATTTAGCAGCATTTCAGATTTGTGTAAAAGTGTCTGGGGAGAAAAGGAGGGCATACGGCGTCCAGAGAGGGCGGGGATGGGGAGGAGAAAAAAAAAAAAAAAAAAAAAAAAAAGGGCCGTCCCCGGGGAAAAACAGCCCAAAACCCCCATATTTTTTGCGCCCCCGCGGGTTCTAATTCCGCCTATTACAACGTGGCTCCAAGAAACAAAGCCGGCCG
>CAAKHD010009174.1:0-11675 GCA_901007705.1 Fistularia tabacaria | reverse complement strand
TTTTTTATTTTATTTTTCCCTTTTTTTTTTTTTTTTTATTCCTCTCCCCCTTTTCTGTGAGGAGAAACTGCTTTCAAAAAAAAGCAGGCCCCCCCCCCCCCCGTGGATGAAGAAAGTATTCTGATATAGTTTGATGGCCGCAGGTGAGAAGGACCTTCTGTGGCGTTCTGCGGAGCTCCTCGCTGGTGTCGGTCTACGGCTGAAGGTGCTCTGGTTGGACATCAGTCCAGCACATCAGGGATGAGAGGCGTCGTCCCTGATGAAACCGAGCGGCTTCTTCATCCTCCTCCTCTCAGACTAACCTGCACTAACCAGTCCAGTTCAACTCCCAGGACGGAGCCGGACCTTCCCGATGAGCTTATTCAGTCTTGTTAGCGTCGGCTGCCTTCAGCCTTCCATCGCAGTGTGATAGAACATCAGTAGCACGGCTGTGCAGACGCTGAAAGACCTGAGTCTCCTGAGAAAGAGCAGGCGGCTCGGACCTTTCTCGTACGCGGCATCTGTGTTTTTAGTCCAGTCGAGTTTATTGTCCACATGGACGTCCAGGTACTTGTACTCGTCCACAATGTCCACATCTGTCCCGGTGATGGAGATGGGGTTTGGGCAGGTCCTCCGTTCAGTCGATCTCGAGGTAAAAACCCTGGGCAATCTCCAAATTGTCAGACCTGTTTACATTTTGTGAACTTTTTTCCCGTCATCATAGTTTTCATGTGACTCGTGGCTGAATGAAATCAGGGTTCTTTCTTTGAATTGGTAAAAAGCTTCGAGCAACAAATGCTTTCTGTCGATGCAAAGGTGCAGCAGGTTTTTGCGAACCCGTGCAAATGATGATTCATCAATATCCCTTCATCCTGCAAGTCTGCAACTTTGTCTTTCTTTAGCAATTTCCTTTTTTTAAGTCGACACTGACTGAAGTGCATCGTTATCTTGACCTGGTGACGAGTTCAGGTTCGGCCAGGGTGAAAATCGTTTCCTCCGATAGGCGTCGGTACTCAATTTTTGGTTGCCCACTCGCTTGGGGAGATCGGAGACGACTTCCGAACTTTTCCTGAAATTGTCACTTGAGAACGTTCGGTTGTTGTAGCACTGCAGCGTCTTTGGCCTCCCTTCGGCCTTCGGTTTGTCCGTTTGTATTTTTTCTGACATCTCAAAGAATAAACAGCGGCGGGTTCAATGTCAATGTCAGTTTTTTTTTTTTTTTTTTTTTTGGTTTCTTCTCTGTCCCGGACGGCAGACAACGACCTCTGGTCGCGCGGTGGTCGGGTCTGTCTTCGCCAGATCACTGTCTGACATTCAACACTTTAATTCCTTCTGGCAGATCGAGAATTCAGACCCAAAGAGGCAGGAAGCGATGCTGCTGCACGGTATCTGTTTTCCTCTCCTCTCTCCCGCCTTCTGCACGTTCCTCACTCAGATCTGATCGTGCAAAGTCAACGTCTGGCGTGGCTTCAAGGTTTCTGATCTGCATTTATTTTTCCCCGGAAAGCCTTCCATTCCGCCCGGTCTCTGCAAACGTACACTTCGATCTCGAGTTAAAATTCCCGCCGCAATTTCTGTTTCAGCTCCGGAGTGTTTCCCGGGAGGCCACCGTGTTCTGCGTGACCCCTATCGCAGCGTGGACTTTGACTCCACGGAGATCCAGAACACGGCCATCCAGGAGCTGGTGTGCGACCACTCGCTGGCCCCGGGCTGGTACCGCTTCAAGATCAACAATAAGCCGGCGGAGATGCCAACCACCTGCGTGGAGGTAGGAGAGCATGCTCGCGCCCGGGTTTTAACTCTTGATTTTACTTGCGAAGATGCGATGTGATACTTTTGTCATGATCCTTGAACCCCTTCATGAAACCGTCAACAATCATCCGGTAAATTGGTGTAATAAGAAGCTCGGGCCGGGCCGTAATAACCCCCTCGCCGCAGGTAATGACTGTTTTTTCGCAGATGAATCGCTGCGGGACGCAGGCACCGGTGTGGCTGTCGCTGAGGGACGCCTCCCTGCCGCGGCCCGGAGAGGTCCGGCAGCTCTCCGCCTGCGCCACCTGGCAGTTCTTCCACGGCAGCGCCAAGGACTGCTGCCTCTTCCGCATCCCCATCACTGTGCGAAACTGCGGCGGCTTCCTGCTCTACTACCTGCAGCCGACCCAGGGCTGCATGGGATACTGCGCTAAAGGTCCCGACCTGCCCTTTGCACGGCCCGAATGTCATTAGTTTTTTTTTACTTTACCTCAAAAATTGGATCCTAGAGCATGCATCATGCAGAGGCAGTGGACACGTCTAGAGTGAGCCACGGTTAAAAATATGAATCCGTGGATGGCAGTGAGGCTGTTAGACTTTTCAATCTTTAGTCACGATTGAAACAATATTTCTTGAGTTGAAACTCAGACACGCAGCCTTGCAATCAGTGGTTCTTAACCTGGGTTCCATCGAACCCCAGGGGTTCGCTGAGTCAGTCTCAGGGGTTCGGCGGAGATCAAGACACACAACCGACTCATATATATATATATCATTTCTAGATACAGAAATGATAGATCAATTTAATATTTTATCAAAAGCGCCACTTCTTTTCGTCATCCGAGCAAAATTAATTTCAAGAATTTATTCAAAAAAGTTGTTTGGGGGAGGGAAATAAAACAAAAGCTAACTTGACAATGATGGAAAGATATGTAGTTATTTTGCATACTATCGGGATTTATCCAAAAATCTGCATTTTCGAACCCTAGGGCCATATAAATCGAACAAAAAAAACTTTATTTATCTCTCAATAGCACATGAAAAAATAAACTACAAATATCATATTGGTTGAAAAGAATTAATACATTTTTTATTTGGGATTTTTTCTTTTATTCTGAGTAGTGGTTTTTCAAGAAAATAATATTTTTTAACTTTTTAATTTTTTTTTTGGAGCCCACTATTTATGCCTATGTTTTGAATTGGGAAAAAAATCACATTTTCATTTTCCTATTTAGGAGGGTTCGGGGAATGCACGTATGAAACCGGTGGGGTTCGGTACCTCCAGCAAGGTTAAGAACCAGTGCTTATAATTCACGCAGGTGTAGAAATGTTTATGAATTAAAATAATATTATTTTCTTTAAAAAAACAGAACTATTAACAAAAAAAAAAAAAATCGCTAAAAAGAAATTAATTGCATTCTTTTCAACCCATAAAATATTTGTAGTTTATTTTTTCATGCGCTATTCAGAGATCGATAAATGATTTCGACTGATATGGTACTGTGGTTCAAAAATACGGATTCTTTAATAAAACCAGATATCATACAAAATTACTCCATATCTTTCGATTCACTTTGAATTCAGCGAGCGTTGTGTTCTTGTATTTCCCGTCTCCATGAAGCTTCAGGAAGTATTCCCTGAGTTTCCTGAGCCGGTGCTAGGCTAGAATTGCTCAAGTTGGCATTGCAAATCACGCAGATAGGATGCCGACTCCAATCACTTCTTTTTGTGCTGGACATAGTTAGTATGAAGGGATTCAAATATTAAGAAAGAAATAACTCGACGTACCATCAACCCAGTCACAATTCCACGACTGAGCGCACCGAATTCCCCGACTCACCGCAACCCCGGGGTTCCATCCAACCCGGGTTAAGAACCACTGGTCTAAACTGCTTGTAGGTCTTTGTATTTGGCCATGTGATTGACAGGTCACCCGGTCCAAGGGTTAAACCCCGCCTCCTGCCAAACGTTAGCCGTCGGGAAGATGAGCTGTTTAGACGATCAGTCAGAACCGGAGCTGCGTGTTATGGCCAGTCCAGTTCAACATCACCTCAAACCATAATCCAAGAAGTGCCCAGACCCTCTTCATACAAACATCAGTCCATCTTTAGCAACAACCCCACTTTTCCGGATGAACCGGTTGAGTTTAGGACGGCAGTGTGTATTTTTTGTTGACCGTAACCTCTGTTTGGGTTGTGGATAGTATCAGAAAGTGACGGTTCCATGCCTGGGTCACAGTTCTGTTCGTGAATGGATTGATCCTGACTTTAGTCACAGATAAGAGTTGGTTTCATTTGCACATCAAGTGCTTAATAATCATTCAACCTTCTAGAAGGATAATAGGACATTCATTTCTTTTGTCGGGCTACATTTGGCTCGGTGAATTCGGCCCATTGATTTTTGAGAGGGGTCCAGATCTGGATCCAATAGATATAAAAGGATTCTCAAGCAACATAAAATTTGCCAAAGTTTGACATGTTGAGTAATATTTCTTTTATTTATCTGGAAACATTACACTGGACTTCATGAAGTAAAAGCACCCATATTTCAGTGTCATTGTGCGCTTTCATTGAGAGATATAACGATGCATCATCCATGTATTAGGAGATATTTACGGGATCCTCGCTTGGACAGACAGCTGTTTCTGTCCGGGGTTTTGACATATGGAATTCCTTATCGCCGAACTCACGCTGGATCCGGACTGGAATCGTTTTAAGCCTAACCTGAAACAGATTTCCAAGAGAGATCAGTTGTGTAGCGATAAACGATCCCCAGATTCCTGTTTAAGACCGCTTTGCGTGGTACGTGTTTGGGTTTTTCCATCAGAGCCGCTCATCAGTATCTAATGAAGAAGATTCAAAAAGCAAATCCATGGGTTGAAGTGGATCTGTTAGCTACCGGGTTCACAGAGAGCAGCTACGATGCATCAATTCCAGTAAAGCAAACGGAGTGACTTTCTGCTCCATCTCCAGTTGTTCCAGATGTTGGATCCAGACTGTGTCCGCCGGGTGAAGTGGAAGTCAACGGCCGATGCTCAGGTACGCAAACAGTCTCCAGATCAGTGGTGGGCAAACTTCTTGACCCAGGGGCCGGGCCAGGGTCAGATGGAGTGTAATATTAATGATATAGATAATAGAAGTGCATGTAAAAAGCCATTCCATGAAAGGATTGGGCCTTTTTAGCACGGCATGAACATGCAAGGCTCGTTGTGCACATTGTTAGCACAGCAGAGAAACCTCCGTTCAGTCTCAGCGGGAACGCTGTTGTTGAGCTCCCTTTTTATGCCAGTGCATCGAAGTCCGAAATTACCTTCGGCAAATCTCAGGATGGATCTGAAGGTGCCGGTCAGGTAACTTGGATCCGTGACGGGCTCTGGTGGCGTTCATGTCGTATGCAGGTCGAGCCAAACCACGTCAGCATCTGATGTACCGTCCTCTGGAGGTTTGGAAACAAGGCTATACGCTACTTTGAATGCCAGCATAACGAAAAACGTGCCTTGGTACTCGACTCGTGCATCGCGGTTTGTCAAGTTTTTTCGCTGAGTCTTTAAATCGGCCGTCACCCTCCGAGCCGGTGGGCGCCCGTTCTTTCGGCGACTGCTCACTAGCATAGTTAGCATGCCTCATGGGGAAGTGACGGCTGATATTGTATTCTTTGAAAACCGCAACGGTTTCTTGGCGTATCAAGACGATCGGACTTCAGTGAATTTTTATGTCCACTCCTTGTTAAACACTGGAGCCTCACCGTTCACTTTTCTTTTCCTTGATTCGCTCATTTTTATAGAAGGGTTCGACGGGCAAAACGAAAAAGGGCCGTAGAGAGTGATACAGCACACTCCAACAAAGGTCAATGTGAATAAGGAGTGCGTGTATCGGTTGAATGTGGATATATTAGCTTTAATTATGATCAAGTTTCAGGTCCGCCGGGCCGGATTGAAAAGCCAAACGGGCCGTATTTCGCCCGCGGGCTGTAGTTTGCCCGTGCCTGCTCCAGATCCAGGGCAATGATCTTCTCCGCCGCACCTGGAACCTGGAAACATTTTCTTTGGCTTTTTATTTTGTCCGTATTTTAGCGTTTTGCCGGCTGTTCCTGCGACGTGGATTCGCTGATTGTCCTTGCCTCCCCTCAGCGTCTCCGCCGTCCCTGCCGTCCCGGCCGGTGATCGCCCCGGAGCTGGTCGGCCACAGCGTCCACCTGCGGTGCTCCTTCGTCCCGCCTCCGTGGAACCAGCCGCTGGGTTTCCGGGTGGTCTGGGCCAGAAACATCGGCCACAGCATGAAGGCCGAGATCCGCCAGGAAACCACGCTGAAGACCTTCTCGCTGGTGGAGATGGACAGCCTGCACTTCAGGCTCGGGGAAACGGTAAATTCACTTCCCGGGGCTCGGCTGCGGACAGGCAGCGTCGAAAGGGAAGATAAAAAGGGGAGGGTGGGGAGATGAAACCAGCTGCAGGTTCACAAAAACCCGCATCACATGCTTCTCATTCGGCCTTTTGCGATAAAACGGAGCCGACCGTGACGCTGGTTGATTTATCAAAAGTACAACTTCTCTAAACATTTAGTGCTTGTAGCGGATCCTCTGAAACAGAAGAAAAAAAAATCACTTCTAAATGTAGAAAATATGACATTTTTCAATCCAGCCCGTTCCTCTAAATGTAGGGAGTGGGCTCCCGGGGCGGGGGGGCCGAAGCAGCAGCAAGTGGCAGCTTGTGTTACAACCCAAACCTTCTCTGTATCATTAGTGTCACATTCAGCCTCGCCAGGGTCTGAGCTGACAGCCCGCCGGGGTGATTTAAGGCTGATTGTCAGACACATCAGAACCTGATCTGCAGGCCTCGCTGGCTGCGCTCTCGTGCTTTTTTCACAGGCTCCTCATGTCGTTTCCTAATTGGTTGAAATTGCGAGCGATTTCTCCGTCATCGCTCGCAAATACTTGTCCTTGTTGTTTTGCAAAGTCTGCCTTTCTGACCTTCTTATTGGCTGATTTACTGACTGATACCTCCTCACATTCTAGTCCTTTACTGACCGAAATATTTACTTCACGATTAACTTATTTCCAGACTTAACTTATTAACAACCAACACCCTGAGTGACGAACTGTCGTACTTTATCATTCAATCGCTTATTCCTTTATTTACTTAATGACCTACTTACTTTGCCAACGTACTCATTAACTTTCTCATTTACTAGCCGACTTTATCGCTGTCATACTCAGTCAGTCAGTTATTCCCGTACCTAAAGACTGACCTACATACTCGCAAATTACAGACTTACTTTATGTCTTCATTCACCTTTTGACTTCATTACAGACCGACTGACTTAAATCGGAAAATTCCTCGTAACATACTTACTTAAATATCTACTTTATGAATCACCAGCTGGCTTACTAACCTACTAATTTTCCTCTTACTTATGTAATTTACTCACTCACAAAAGCAAGAGCGGCCTAAAATGAAAACATTGATGATATTTACGTCAAAATAACAGTAAAAATAAAAAACAAATTAAGCAGAAGTAGTGAGAGTGCAGTTTAAAGAAAGCACAGTTCAAGGTCAAAGGTAATAAACATGTATCGGAATACTTTTATTTCAGTCATGTACATGATCAGCTGAATTAACATGGTCTATGAAATGAGGTTTATTAGGAGGTGCAGGGAAAATATATTTTGATAAATATTGCTTTTGAACAAATTACCGACTGACTGACTTCAATGTTAAAAAATTCATAGTAACCTACTTATGAAAGTATCTGCTTTATGAATAACCAACTGACTTGCTAACTTACTAAATTTTCTACTTACTTACATATTTACTTCAGCATCGCTCACAAAAGCAAGAGCGGCCTAAAATAAATACACATATTATTTTTATGTACAAATAATAACATTTAAATTAACAAACACAATAACATATTATTACTTCTGTTATTTATGAAAAAAAAAAGCACAGTTTCGGGTCAAAGGGAATAAACGTATATTGTAATACTTTTGTTTCAGTTGTGTACATAATCAGCGGAATTAAGAGGTTTAATGCAGTGAAAGTGAAATCGGATAAATATTGTGTCCTCACACATGCAGGATTGTGTTTTTCCATCACACATGGCCGTCCTCTCGTGCAGGCGTAGTTGCAGGCAGCGAGGCAGAGCTGGTCTCTTGCAGAACGTGCGCTGTTTCCTCACAGTTTATGGTGGAAGGGCAATAAAAACATAGATTCATAAATGTTCTGGCTGTAGAAGGTCCGTCGGAGAAAACGCTCGCTGGCGAGATGTTTTTAAGACCCGGTGAGGTGTCCCCCCCCCGGGCCCCTCCGCCGCCGGCCCCCGTGCAGCTGCAGGCCATCACGCTGCCGTGTTTGGACGCAGGGGCTGCGTTCGTTGTGTCTGGAAGGCGCGGCGGAGCGCTGGGCCGGCTCATCGGGGCCCGTGTTTAACGTGTGTTGATGTTGCAGTCAGGCGGGGTCGGAGGTCACGCGTGAGTTAAACCCTCGCTGGTTTGCTTTGAGCCACACAAGGGGACCTTTTGATGAATTACAATAACAGCGTCAGATGGACCACGGTGACGTTTTCCTGAAATGAAATCAGTATTTTGTGGCGCTTTTACTGATTTTTTTTTTTTTTTTATTGTTTGACCTTTAGCAAAATATAAGGAGAAACATGTTTGAAGTTTAAATGCAGAAATATGGAATGGTTCGGTTTTTAAATGAAACCCAGACAACGAGACACCGTGACTACATTTTCTTTGGTGCTTTTACAGAAACAAAAAATCGTTTATCGCATTTATCGACAAATCACTTTCAAACAATTGACACTTTAAAAGAACTTTCAGATAATGTTTGTTTGCTCAACCTTTTGCCCTATCAATGATCGGTTATCATTTAAGATCAATTTTCACATTCATACGTTCCTCATCCTTTAATAACGGAGCCATAAACTCCAGACACCTGCTCTCCTTGGAAGCCTGACAGCAGAAATCTTGCCCGATTTTCAGGTTGTTTCCTGTTGAATTTCAGATTATTACAAGATATACTGTAAATTTGTGTATTGAACTGTGCATTTGTGCAGCAAAACAAGTGACTGAAATAGCAAAATAAAAAAAAAAACTTTTTAAAAAGTTATACGAAACCATGCAGCAAGATTTATACATAAATATATATATATATATATATATACAGACACACACACACACACACACACCACACATGTATGTATGTATACATATATATATACATTCATATACATTTTTGTTTACTTTTAGTCTTCTATTTTTGCACTGTCCACTTTCCGCTATGAATGGTTGAAATGTCCCCACTGTGGGACGATTAAAGGAATATTCATTTCTATTCTAAAGAAGAAGCTATTTTGTGAATACTAAATATTATTGATTATTTTTGATGAAATTATTTGTATTTTATTTTGAGAGCTTTAGTAACATGTAGGGTTAACGGCACATTTTCCTCGCAGTATTCCTGCAGCGTGTCGACGCTCAGAGCAAACTCCAGCACCAGCAGATCCGCTCCCAGAGAAAGCGAGAGTTTCTACGCCGGGCTGAAGGTAAAGTGCTGGATTTTACCACGGCAACCGGACTCGCTTAATTATTTCCAAAATCTTAGCGGACAAAAGAAACCCTTTGTTTCCTCCCGACCCCCCTCAGTTCTCTCCGGAGTCCCTGCACATAGCGGAGAACGGCCGGGAGCACAAGGTGACCGTCCACAGCACCGTGCCCATCGCCTGTTACCATAGCGACCACTGCGGCGTCCCCCTGGCGTTGAGCGTCCACGATCCCGGTCAGAGCTGCAGACGAAAAGAAACGTCGCTTTCACCCAGTTCTGACTTTACCTGCCTCATATTGTCACCATGTCACTTTAAAATACTAAATGGGAGTATTTTCGTAGATCTGCAGAGGATTAGATGTACTGTGTATATAGATACTGTATCTATATCTATATATTTATATGAAATTTCAATTTCAATCCCTTCTAATTGGGCTCGCTCAGCACCTCATCTTGACGGGAAAAAAAAAGAAAACAGAGATGTAGACATTTTTGAAAATTTATTTGAAAGGAAATCTGAAATGGTCATAAGTATTCAGTCTTCTTGGGAATGATGGAACAAGTTTTTCCCACCTGGATTCGGGGATCTTCTGCACATTCTTCCTCGCAGATCCTCTCCAGCGCTGTCAGGTTGGATGGTGAACGTTGGTGGGCAGCCATTTTGAGATCTCTCCAGGTCTCATGTGTCTCTGTTGGAAGGTGAACCTTCGGCCCAGTCCGAGGTCCTGAGCACTGTGGAAGAGGTTTTCTTCCAGGATATCTCTGTACTTGGCCGCATTCATCTTTCCTTCCATTGCAACCAGTCGTCCAGTCAACCAGCTGAAAAACACCCCCGTAGCACGATGCTTTCAGTTTTTCTTTTTTAATAAATTCACAAAAAAATCTAAATTTCTATTTTTTTTTCTGTCAAGATGGGGTGCTGAGTGTACATGTATGAGAAAAAAAATAACTTTTTTGATTTTAACAAATGGCAGCAATGAAACAAAGAGTGAAAAAATTAAAGGGGTCTGAATACTTTCCGTACCCGCTGTATCCGTTTTCTGTGAATTGCTAAAGAGCTAATTTAAAAACGAGGCAATCATCAGTCTGGGATTTTGTTTTGCATGGAATAATCAAATGGTGATCATACGATGAAAAACAGTTCACTTTCTTCTGTGTGAGTTTTCCCGCTCTGGTGGGGCCGTTGCGGTGGAAGCAGCTGTGTGTCGTCCGTTAACGCCGCCTCTCTCCGCTGATAACCGCAGACAGCCTCCCACACGAAGTCTCCAACGTGGCCTTGTCCGCCTGTCAGGTGGAGCTTCGGCCCGCGGCCTGCGGCGACGGCGGCTGCAGCCGGGCGGCGTTTCTCCTCGCCGCCGTCACCGACTTCACGCGTGACGGGAACCGGCCGAGCCTCGTCACGGCGCTGCCTGCGGCCGGAGCACCGCGGCTCTGGAGGAACTACATCCCGCTGTCCCTGAAGGTATGAAGGACTCGTCCGATCAGTTGAGTTCTTCCACAAATCGCAGACACAGCGGCCCCTTAAGATACGAATTTAATTCGTTCCAGAAGTGGGTTTGTTTGTTGATTTTTTTCGCATCTGAAATGAATTTTCCATGATGATTATTTAAATACACAGAGAATAAGACATAAAATGATGCCACACGAGATATGATAAGATAAGATGAGATGAGATGAGATGAGATGAGATGAGATGAGATGAGATGCCATAAGATGAGATGGGATAAGATGAGATGAGATGAGATGAGATGAGATGAGATAAGATAAGATAAGATAAGATGAGATGAGATGAGATGAGATAAGATAAGATGAGATGAGATGAGATGAGATAAGATAAGATAAGATGAGATGAGATGAGATGAGATAAGATGAGATGAGATGAGATGAGATAAGATAAGATGAGATGAGATGAGATGAGATGAGATGCCATAAGATGAGAGGGGATAAGATGAGATGAGATGAGATGAGATGAGATGAGATGAGATAAGATAAGATAAGATAAGATAAGATAAGATAAGATAAGATAAGATAAGATGAGATGAGATGCCATAAGATGAGAGGGGATAAGATAAGATAAGATGAGATAAGATAAGATAAGATAAGATGAGATGAGATGAGATGAGATGAGATGAGATGAGATGAGATAAGATAAGATAAGATAAGATAAGATAAGATGAGATGAGATGAGATGCCATAAGATGAGAGGGGACAAGATGAGATGAGATGAGATGAGATGAGATGAGATGAGATGAGATAAGATAAGATAAGATGAGATGAGATGAGATGATAAGATGAGATGAGATGAGATGAGATAAGATAAGATGAGATGAGATGAGATGAGATGAGATGAGATAACACCCTCCATGTGGTGTTTGTGTGGGTTTCCTCCGTGTTCTTTTGT
>CAAKHD010009165.1:111971-129987 GCA_901007705.1 Fistularia tabacaria | reverse complement strand
AGAAATTTAAAATTGGCCCCCCCCGCCAAAAAAATTTATTAATAAAATCCCCCCAATCCCTTATGTATAAAGACTCCCCAAATGTCCCCCCCCCCCCCCCCAAAAAAACAACTTAGTTCTAGTGATGAGCAGGAGAAAGAATCTAGGTATGCAAAAAGCCGAAGAAAAGACGAGTTATGACTCGAGGATATGTGGGAACGGACAGCCACCCATGTCACGCTCACGCATGTGGGGTGAGGAGGAGAAGTACCATTTTCACTATGTTAAAGGAATGAAGGGGTAACAGCTGCCTCTGCAGTGAGGGGACCCCCCAAAACTGGATTTATAACCCACGCAATTGATATATTTACCATCTCATTTACTCCGCGCTCTCTCCGCACGCCGCTTTGTCCGACGAATAACACATGGAATTCCACAAACGCCTTTCGGCGTAAAAGGGGAGCGGTTTCATTCGAAGTCTTTTTTTGTGCATGTCATGTTTGCAAGACTCGGCCGGAATGTTTTCAGTATACGGAACAGAAAACGCAGATTCAAATGAATTTCTTCAAGGGGAGGGGACTCTCTCTAGGAAAAGACAAGCAGAGCAAAAGATAATTGAGTCCAGGACTTTCCCCCTGGTTATTAGTCACGGAGAGGGCAGCCCTCTTTTTTTTGTTTACTAAATGTCACGAAAGAAACCATTACCTAATTTAGCACTTGCGGTTTTCTTCTATCCATCAATAACATTACAAAGCATTCATATCATTTTCAGTTTGTCTCAGAAACCACTATCTGGTACATTCTGCCTGTTCTGTCTGCACTCATGACCCACCGTCATTTCACGATAGTAACCTCTTATCTTCGCCGAGGCCTTGGGATCTCTCTTGCCGTCGGTTCTCAGGGTTTGATCTACTCCACTGTCACGCCAGGCGGCCGCCATTGTTATTTGGGTCATTCCAGTATTGGAGGACATTTCAGCATTTTTGAAAAATAATCATTCACTTTTAAAATTTTCAGTTAGGCAGTCATTAATTATAGGTACTAAACTACTTAAACCTGGTCAGCTCAGACATCATGTTTTTACACTTTTTATTTTGTAATTGTTATATTTGGTGCAACCCTGTTACCAACATTTGGGTACTTAAGCATTGCAAGTAATAGGGTTGCAAATTCAAGCTAAAGTTAGCTTTTGCTAAGTGGTAGAGAGTAGCTATTTTAAGCGAGCTGTTGTTGTTGACAAAGTGGACAAACTTACTCAAGTAAATTAGTAAAGAAAAAATAATAATGAGAAATAAGAAGAATTGAAGAAGGCATGTACCTTTGCTCAACCCATGCTGTTAGCAAGCTGTTTGATGGTGTCAGTGTCCATCGTGTCATGTGATTGGCTGCTTTCTTCTGCTTCGACTGTGCTAAAAATGTTAATGTTACAGGGTTGCATGCATGTCGCGGGACACCTATTCCTTGCGTCAAAAATAATATTTAAAATGGTATTCTGATTAAAACAAATGTTTCCGCAATTGCTTGAGATATATATGAACAAAAATAATACAAAAGGAAGGACATTAACATAACATGTGAACTTGTTTTATTTGAGATTGAATTTGGTAATAAGAGCGGTGGGTCAAGAGAGAAATGGCATTTTAAGATAAGCTAAGGTAAGATAATACTTTATTGATCCCCATCGGGGAAATTCGTGTGTTGCAGCAGCGCAACAATAACAATATCAAAAAACAGTTAGTTTAGGGGGTATTCCAGACATGTATTTAACTAAAAAGTATATTTTAAATCAAAAATTTTCCTCAGATTTTCTTTATTTGGTCTCAGGACAAGTACAATTGCAGGCTTTTGTATTTTCTAGAGTATTGAGTTTAAAAATTCCCTTTCTTCAAACGTTGGGAGTTTACAAGAATACAATTCAGAGAACACGTAAACATACTCAGTACAGTTTAGTGGCAGGGGATCAACTCAAAATGAAAACATCAACTCGTCATGGCTGTTGATAGAACAAATTCTAGATGTATTATGTCAAATTGAATGACTGGGATGTAAAATGCCCTCCAATTCTGGAACGACCCATTTCTTTTTTACGAATATCTAAAAACCGTTAGCGTGACTGCTTGCTCATCGGGGTTTCTGCGGATCATCTGAAAGAGTTTGGTCCACGCCTGCTCTACGTGACAACTGGGTTGGGATGCCGTTTAAATAAAATCTGAGTGGACTTGGAAAGTGTTTCACGGATCGGTCAGAGGTACGAAGAAGGTCCAAAAGTGCTTTTCGTTCTTTCACAAACCAAGAGGTCGTGCACCTGTGAAAAATATGGACGATCAGGTCATCACAAAAGTGGGGATAAGAAAGGATATGCTGCAAAATGAAACCAAAGAATGATGAAGTAGACCGCAAGTATGGAATGCCCCCAGAGAAAGAGTCGTTCCTGTTGGCCAGGGGATGGAAAAGTGCTGCTAAAAATAGGGGATGTCAATCAAGTAACTATTTTGGAAGGAAAATTCAGGATTTGTGAAATCGTGTGAATTGCAGGCATTTTTGAATAGACACATCAACCAAGAGAAACTGCAAATTGTCCCACAAGACAAAAATAGCCGAATGGTCGCATATCCGGATGTGGGTATTTCACATTCCACAACCACTGCAGCCTCCAGATGTCAGCTGAATAATAGGCTGTAATAGGTTGTGATAAACAAAGTCATTTTCATAAAAATATCCATCCATCCATCTCCCACCGCTTATCCGTGATCGGGTCGCTCTTCTGGGGGGACCCCAAGGCGCACCCAGGCCAGCTTGGAGATATAGTCATTATCGTGAAAAGCGCTAGCTTGATGGTTATTATTACCGGGTAGATGCTGTGTCCGCTGGAGTGCCTCAGGGTAGCTGTCTAAGACCAATTTAATTTTCTATTTTGAACAGGATTCATGTGACAAAAGGGTCAATTCATTTCCCATGCATCTAGAATAGACCAAATGGATACTATTTGGTTCAAAAACATAATAAAAAGTTGCACCAGTTTGTCACGTAACCATAGTCGATGTTGATACGGAGCAAGAAACAGAGGAGGGGCAAGTGGGAAGGGCTAAGACAACGTCTTTGAAACAGCTACACGTAATAAGTGGTGGTAAAATTGGTATGCTATTGATTTCAGTTATTAGCTCAGGTGTCGGTGTTACTACTATCACAATACCGCTCAGTGATTGGTGGAGCACAAGCCGATATGATGACACAATTAGTGTTGCTGAAGGAAAACCTGCACATATCAGGGGGTTCAATCAGTTGTCATTGGCAAACAAAAGTCGAGGGGTTATGTGACTCATTTTCCATTCATTTAAGATATGTTTTTTTTGGTATGCGTTGGTACGTTGCTCGCTGGAATGTGTTTCTGTGTTTCCCTGCACTGCATAACCGCTGTCAGTGTTTACGATGGGGGAGCACATATGGAGATTCCCATGATAGAGTTGTGATAAAATTAGCCGCTGAGATGCGTGGAGTCGAAGTGTTGCATTGATTTCTTCCCACAGTCCCAAAATAAGCCAAAGGACTCCTTGGAGATCCAAAATTGCCCAGAAATGTGACTGAGGGGGTGTGTGGTTGTGTGCCCCTATGTGAATGGTTGTACGTCTGTATTTGTGGCCCCGGGATCGAACCTAATGACTGCTGGGAAAGGCCCCAGCAGGCCCCGTGACCCTGATTGCAGGAGAAGCGGTCCAGAAGGACGAATGAACTTTGTAAGAAAGGCATGGAAGTGGGCGACAAGGAATCGAATACGTTTAAAAAAAGTGGCTTGCTATGAAGAGACTGTCCTTAAAGGGGACCCGCCTGGGAGGACTAATAGGCAGATAATGCTTTACTGTTTGTCTCTTACTAGAACTTGTTGGTAAAAAAGCACAAAGAATTGTTATTTCTATAAAAATCTCAATTTACGATTCATATTTTAACCCAGGGGGTTCATTGTTTTACTCGTGCAATGCACGCTGGGTCGATGACGTATGGAGGTTGCTTGTGTTACAGTATGGATACGCTAATAATGCCACATTGTGCTGCTTTTGGGTGCAATTTTCAGTCCAAGGGAAACAATAGTGCTGATGCTAGGCTACACAGCTTTCCAAGGGACAAGACGAGAAGACTGGCGTGGGAAATTGCTTGTGAACGTTCACGACTTCCTAAGGATCCGCGGCCGTGTTCTCGCCGCTTCTCTGCGGATGGATTTGACGCGTTTAGCCAAGCTAAGCTAAGCTGCTGAAAGACCTGACAGGTGCTGCTAGTTTTAAACGGACGCTAACGCCAAACGCCTTGCCTGCAGTTTTCTTTCACAAGGAGACAAAAGTGAGGCCCGCTCGAAAAAAACGCCACAGTCAGGGGACGCCGGACGCTCTCCTGCCAGGATGTCAACAACCCGCTACTGCAGAAGTCGCATCTGATGAGGAAAGACCAGCATGATCACGGAGGAAGCTGACGAGTCACCCGGTCAGTCAGCACGGCGGTCCGTGAGTCTACAGTGAACAACCGATGACAAAAAGTGGAGCAACTGACAACGTGGGCTCTTTCTGTTAGCATAGCAACGCAGTCGCCGCACGCACACCAGCAAATTTGGACAACTCCTGCCTGTTCGCATCTTTGCTGGTGTTCATTTCGGAGGTCGTTTGGACTTCTGTGTTCGGCATTCTCCTCTTTGCTCACATCTCTGTTGAGGCCAAATGGGAAGGGGTTGCACGATGCATGAATGGACGGGACCGAGCTAAGGGACAACCTTATGATGACGCTACCTAGACAACGTTGCCACGTAAACAATAATGGCGGCCTACGAGTGAAAAGGTTTTCTTTAACAATTTTTTACAAACTTAAATACCTTGAAAGATTGTTTTAGCGTTTTTATGTAGCAGTTACAAATATTGATTGAATAGGATAATAACGTCTTGGTAGCTTGGAATCCCTTTAAATTTGACCAAACCAATTTATGATGATTTGAAAAGTATTGAGAATATAAACATGGTGTCAATGGAATCAATTTTCCATTCAGTGATCTTAGAGATATCATTGACATCCTGGGGAAAGTAAGGCACAATCCTTACTCAATCAGAAAACTTTATATACCTTATAATGTACTTTATTTTCACCCTATTTGAGTTACTGAGGGGAAATGTAACATTCAGGCCATAAACAGGAGGCAGAAAAGGGCCATCGGATTGATAAACAATGCAGGATATGGAGACCAGACAAGCGAAATCTACTTCAAATACAAAGCTCTAAATGTCAGGGACTTACTCACTTTAAGGTAGCACAATAATATTGAAAGAAAAGTAAATTTCCTAGTAAAATGTTTTAGTATTCAGAAGTAGGACAGTTTAAGAGGGGAAAACGACTTGTGTTGAAACCCCATTGAAAAGTGTGTTTCAGTTTCAGGGGGCAAATGAAAGCAAAGTAAGAGCATAAATCTGGTTGATACAAAAATACAAAATACACGTTTTCAGGAAATGTCAAGATAAAGAGCAGCACTGTTAAAGAGACGGACACAGTTGTTTGGTTTTGTATTAGCAGCTGCTGTTTCCATAATGAACTAAAATTTGTTCAACCCATTAAAATCGGGGTGGGAAGTCAAGCGTTAACCTGTCTTCATTGAACATGCTAACAGAGAAAAAGTGACATGTTAATAAAATGAATGTCTGCTCATCTGAAAGAAAGTGTTAATCAAAAAAAATGGTAATGAAATTCGAAATGATAGGTCAGTGTTTGAAAGCAGAATTCATGAAATGCGATATGCAGGGAGTCAAAACAGTGTTGAATATACAGGTTTCACTTGGTTTTTTTTCTATCTTTGCACAGTTGAGTCACTTCTCTTTTTTCTTTTTAAATACATAAATGGGAAGAGTCATCAACTTCAACTTTTGACATCCATCTAACTGTAAAATTTGGTAAAAAACAGATATTGCATAAGGGAAGCCTTTTTTAGCGCTCAACAGTTTCAACCTTATTTAAAAAGGGAGTGACGAACCTAAAGTTAGACTTTTGGCTTGCACATTACACCATAACCCTTGATGATCGTGAATTTTCTCGGAGATGAGGTGGCCTATTTCTCAATCGTCTTTGCAAATGGGATTTTAATGACGACCCATACCGTGTAATCAGACTATGAAAAGCATTCATATCAAAACAATCACAATTGTCACACAGAACAATGCAGGTAAGTGTTTGATGTGGAGCTATAGCCAGTATTATATATATTTTGAATGAATACATTATTGATCCACAAGGGGAAATTGGTGAGGACATGATTTTAAGCCTTGACTTACCAGAAGACCAAAATACAGAATACAAGCTGTATAAATAATGGAACTTAGGTAATGTCTCTGAATTCAAACTTCCCTCTTTCAGGCTTTGGATTCTGCCCCATGTGACCGGTATCTTCGGGGCTTTACAACACATGAACCCCGCGTGCTCGTGACCTCACCACTTTTGAAGACAACAATGAGTCTTTTAGCGAGAAAAAACAAGAAATAAAAAAAGGAGAAACCCAGCGTTAACAAATTTAAATGTGATCTTTATTACTCGACTGATTCCGTTGGAACACGTCTGATGTGTGAGCATCACAATGCAGAAGGGGCAGAGCGGGAAAGAACAAGGTTTGCGCATTCCCCTGAATAAAAGTTTCGTCTTTGCTGCGGAGGCAGGTGGGTCTGGGTAAGATGCTCCTTGGCAAGTCCAAGGCCTGCTGGGGTTCAGTTAGTTTGCCTCGTTCTTGGAAGCCTCGTCAAAGTTTTCGACAAGATCTGAAAAGTTACACGAGATGTGTTTAGAGGGATGAAAAATACACACTGCAGGATAAGGATAATTATACTTTTGTTCATTTTAATAAAGAGAAATACAAATAATAATATGAACTTGTTTACAAGTGAAGTTTATACTTCAAATGGATGCAGCACTTTAATTCTTATCCATGATTCACGAGTTACCATAATACAAATTAGTCATACATGTATACATATGTAAAGCATATTTAAACACATGAAATTATGAAATCTGCCTTTGGACAATTCAATGTGGCTATTTTAAAAGACAAGGTGTTTTTTTTTATTGATTTTGGCCATTTCCTTAAAAATGTATGGACAATATCCTCTTTTGTCCCTTTTCCTGCAACAGCTGCTCACCTGGAACATCATCGTCCTCCTCTTCAGCAACAACCATGGGGGCTTTGCTCTCTCCAGCTACAGCAGAGAGGAAAACACTCATCAAAACACAAACATCAGATAAATTCAAAGTGTTCAAAGATTTTTTTTCCTCCATACTTGGTTTGGGCAGGGTCTCTGCTAATCTCCGGAGGCTGGTGAGGCTGTCCGCTCCCAGCTGGTTTAGGATTCCCGGGAGCATCTCTGTCAGCTGCTTGTTTTCTGCGTGCCCTGTGATTGTGAAGGTGTTAGCAGCCAAGGAGGCCTGCACCTTGGGGTTGTTGAAATGGATGACGGTCCCCTGGTTTGTGAACATGTTCACCTGTAAAGGAAAAGACAAAGTGGAGTGTAGAGTCAATAAGCAGGAGAAGATCCTTCAAGAAGGAAAAGGCTAGTGTCTTCTTGGGGATAAAATTTCTGTCAACGAACATAAGGCATTAGTTGTTACATTATAGTCTCAGGTAAAGTACCTATAGGACTATTATAGTGACACAATGAACAAAATACATTTTTCAACCGATGGGTTGTGCCAATAACTAATGTGGCCCATTCCACGAACATCGAGTAAAATGGATGTTCTCGGACATTGAACTTAGAATTTATTTGGCTATTATCATGTAGGAAGGCTAACCCTTCGACTGTTGAGTGCACAGAGTTTGCTTGTTGAAGAGTATTGTGATGGTATTTGTGTGACCTGGAATCAAATTATTTTAGTGAAATCCCATTAGTAAACAAATGTCGGTTGAAATAATGTGCGGTACCTCCTCAATGCCAGAGATGTTGTTGACTCCCAGTTTCTTCAGGGAGAACTGCAGCTTTTTGTCATCTGCTGTGGCTGTTCTGTGCACAACCTTCTTCTTTCGGCGGGCTGACCCCTACAAACCGTATTAACGAACTGCTGTAAATATTGATATGAGCCCGATGGCATCCTGAAAATTCACGTCCAACTCACCTTGCCGCCTATGCGGACCTGAGCCTGCAGCTTGGCGAGCTTTTCCTGGTTCATTATCGACTCCTTCATCTGAACAATAAAAGTGCAATCAAGCATGTTAATCTGCGCAATTACTGAATAATAACAATAGAAACACAAAATAAAATAAACAATTATTTAAATATACAGAATAAAGAACATGTGACAAAGGTGAAGTCAGCTTTTAAATCATCTCCAAAAGTGTTCTATGTATTTTGTGATGAAAATAAATACCAATAGAGCAGTGGCTTGTGATGATCAAAACTTTAAACATATAATAATTTAGCATTTTGAGGTTTAACAACCAAAATAAATACCCCGCCCCCCCTGTCATCTGGGACAGGTGCTGCCTTCCTTAAAAATAGCCACACACTCCGGAGTCTGGAATCAAGATCTGCACCAACCAGGGCAGCCTGCTGAAGTTCACGCCTAACTTGACCTCTTGGCTTTAAGGGAGAAACTTCAAGACTCGGTTTACGCACCTAAGAGCTGCTGACAGCAAATGGGCGGGGGTTAAAAGGGGACACCTGTCAGGTTTCAAGAGAAAGACTTGAACCATTATGTCCCATACATGCTAATGGGTGAGCAGCCATTCAGCTAGCAACCCAAGCTAAAAGGCTAGCACAGGCCTCCCAAACTTAAAGTCGCATTTTTCAACGGATGGAATATCCCACGGAACTTGGAGCGTCGTGGCATATAGACATCTATCCGCTCTGTGAAGCTTTATTGATATGAGGCTATGATATTCGATAAAATGCAAAACGTGGGAACCCACCTGGGAGTGTGTAATCACGCGGGGCACAGAGTCGATAGGAAGCTCGAAGAAAAGAGGGAAGACCGGAAGTGACGCAAGGAAGTCGAAGGGTCACCGGATGCTGCTGCGTAATTTCAAAATAAAGGCTCACGAATTCGACGTGTGGTACACGTTTTCTGCCACCTATAGAAGAATATCCTGGGCTGACTGTCCCCCAAAAAATCCAAAACTTGTGATGGATATCACTTATCTAACATCCTCACTATAAATGTAAGACCATATACATATTCTCTTTTGGAATATGTGGTACAATTTCAATGTGTCTATATTACTGTTTTTTCAGGAGGAATGCCATGCTTCAATAAACCAGTAAAGTGAAGTTGTATTTTTGGTATTCTGGTATTTTTTGTAGTTTTGATCATGTTTAAAAAGTCATTTCTTTTATTTTAAAGAGAAAAAAGAACTCGGTTGAAAATAAAGGTACGGCGGAAGTGGCGCATACAGTAATGGCGGCCCCCTGTGCTCCGGGAGGCAACGTGATATCTTGTTAAAATGGCAAAATTTCGGTTTACTTAAGCACTCCACGTCAACGTGGTTTAATGACAACGCTTTAAAAGACAAAAGAAGGGGCTCTAATAATTTCGCACGAAGGTAAGAAGCAAAATGTGTCCGTTTGTTAAGTATTGCTAAAGCCGGATAAAGTGCAGCGTGCTAACTTCTCCCCATTGCAAGGAGCACGTTGCCTGAAGTGTAACTAGCATGTTTTGAAAACCTCTAATATTGTGTTAAATTACAACATCAACAACAACAACAACACTTGTGGATGTATTTCTTTTCGTTTGAGAAAATACTATGACTTGTCCCGGGCAACGTCTGAATGTTAGCTTTGCTGAGTCTTAATCCTAAACGCATGGAAGCGTATACTTTCGATATATATATATATTTTTTTTTTTTTTTAATCTAAATCAACATAAATTCAGCAGAGAAATGTTCCCGATAAATTCTGGGAAATAAAAAAATATGCATTTTTCTGTGTTGGCGATGATTACACCAAAGTTTTTAGAGAAACTTCTTAGGTTACAATAATTTGAGAATTATTTTACCTCTTCAGTAAATTAAAAAACAGAGGTATGCAATTCCATTGGATTTCCACTGTAATCTGTTTACATGGCATTTTGGTGTTGTGGATGGTTATAAAACAAAGTCAACTTCACTTATACTTTCCATCCCCTTTTACTTGCTCAAGTGTTAAATAGTAAAAGGGAGTTATTCAGGCAATTGTATGTTACTCCTGAGGAAAATACTCAAGTTTAACGGGGAAGTCTTATCATTTTGCAAGGGCCCAAACATGCTGTCTATAAATTTGTTCTCTCTTTTGACAAAACAGTATTTTGTGGCAAAGAGAAAGTGACGATACCCAGAAAATGGCCTCATTCAAGCCCACCAAAATCCCAGTGTATCCCAAACTTGGAGAGAAGGTGACACAAGATACGCTGTATTGGAAAAACTACAAGGTGAGTTGTCAGTGTGCCGTTTCAATGGTTTTGTGTGTAGTCTTGTCAAAATCTTCTTTTCAAGGCAACTGGATTTGAATTTCTTCACTTGAAGACGTTTCACCCCTCATCCGAGAGGCTTCTTCGGTTCTGGAAGTGAACTTGAATTGAAGAAGCCTCTCGGATGAGAGATGACATAAGATTTTGACAAGAATTCACCATGACCTGGTTGACTGAGAACCTCCGCCGTGTCAAGTGAAAGCGCTTAGGCTTGCAGTCGAAGGAATTCCGCTTTGTCCTTCTTTACATTTCTGATTTTTCCCTCGAAGGCACCGGTCCAGATAAAAGAATTCGGAGCCATCACAAACATTGACTTCTCACCAGTGGCCCCGCACAACTTTGCCGTGACAGCCTTTACAAGGGTACGTCGGCTTTTCCCATGTGGAATTTGTTTAGTGGGTTGGTTACATACGGGATTTGTTGTAAACTTGTTGTAAACTTCCACAGATCCACATATACGGGCCGTTCTCCCAGGAGCCAGTGAAGTCATTTACCCGTTTCAAAGAAACCGCGTACTGCGGGAGGTTCCGCTCGGACGGGCAGCTGCTGGTGGCGGGATGTGAGGACTCCGTTGTGCGGCTGTTCGACATCAGCGGGAGGGTGGCCCTCCGGATGTTCAAAGGCCACACCAAGTACGTTTCCCTTGTGTCCGCATCTCTTGTTTTAGTCTGTGGACTGTTATGAACTCTTATTTTAATCATAGCATCTTTCCACATGATCAGGTTGGACGTTGAGTGATGTTCTCAAAGCATCTATCAAATTAGTGCGTAATTTGATCAGTTGTGTACGTGATCTAGTCACGGCCATTTAAGCGTACGCGCTGCTTAACTTTGTTTTTGTCATAGTGGAGTCTCCACTGTTTGACACAAGTGGAAGACTGAGGAGATGAGGCAACTTTTAAGTTCACATTGCAGTATCACTCCTCTGTGAGCATCCACTGCAAGAACATAAATCTTGGTGAACGATAAATGGTCTCAACTTATGTAGCGCTTTCATCACTTTGCAGTTTCAAAGCGCTTCGCGCTACATTGCGTTCACACATCGAAGGCGGCAGAGGCTAGGCTATGTTACTATAGTATAGTAAGTCTTTCTGACCTTTTGATGAAACGATTAGAGTCCATTTGACATAAGTTTCTTTAATACTGGCAAATAGACTGTAAAATCCGTGCATCATTCAAAGCTAGCTAACGCGATAGCAGAACGCGTTTACTTAGCTAGATTGCCTTTTTTCAACATGAAGTTGAATGATGATTTTCTTGAGTGATCCATCGACTGAATTTAATGTTGATCCCCAAGATTTCTGACAACAAAAAAATGCAAAGCTAGACCTCAAAACATTCGGCGATGAAGGTAGTCTAATGTGGGATTTTGTCGGTTATAAATCCATGTGCTCAGGGCTGTGCACGTGACAGACTTCACCTCGGACCGCTACCAGATCCTCACGGGGGCCGACGACTACACGTGCAGGCTTTGGGACATCCCAAATGCCACCGCGCACACCATCTACAAAGAACACACGGATTATATCCGCTGCGGTGTCACAAGCAAACTCAACAGAGATCTCTTTATCACGGGTGAGACTGAAGCTAAATTACTGTCTAATTGTCTTGAATTCAATAACTGGATGTTGGTGTAAAAATGCACAAATATGCAAAAATATTGCAATATGTTTTGAGAAGCTAAAAAACTGTTGTATATAGGTCAAGTGAATCGTTGTCGCTGAGCACAAGAGGGCGCCAAAGATGTCCTTGCTTATTGACCTGTTTTTACAAGGAATTATTCAACAGAAAGACAATTGGGAACTGGAACTGAAGAGGAAGTGAGAGAGAGAGAAAAAAGAAGAATTTGATAAAGAAATTTACATTTAGAAGAATAATCACCTTTTTAAATAATAAGAAAAGGTTATCTCCAATCAGGGGAAAAACAAATCTTGAAATACTGGAAACAGAATTGGCCCTTATCCTATCACCAGATGTTGTTTGTGCTCCGTCTCCAGCGAACATTGTTAAATGAGAAATATAAAGCGATTATGTTCAAAGCGCTAGCACATGACTACGGAGTATATTTTTCTTTGCAGTTTTGTGAGTTTGATATTTCAAATAGGGATCCTGGGGGAGTGGGGCAGCAACAGCAAAAACAAACATTTAAAAAGCATACTGGCCGAACTTGTCAGGAAATTAAATATTATTTTGTGAGGCTCAATGAAACTGGAGTTAACGGGTCAGACGTTTATTTCTGTGGTGAGTGTTTGACAGGTTATTGAGGTGTTTTTTAAGAAAACATGTTTATGCATTCAGACTTTTCCAAAGCAATTTTTGCTTTCTGGTTTTGAAATGTCAAATAGTGACGAGTACAAAAAAATAATAATAATAAAGGAGCCAAGTTTTAATCTGAGTAACCAGATTTTCATTTTCCACTGTGGCTTATTGTTGATGTTTTCATGGCAGGATCATATGACCACACACTCAAGCTGTTCGATGCCAGAGTGGATAAGTGTGTAATGAGCATGGACCACGGCCAGCCGGTGGAGAGTCTGCTGCTCTACCCCTCTGAAGGACTCCTTGTCTCTGCAGGTTGTCCTCACCACCGAGTTACCCTGCATTGCACCAATTCCACATAGATTTTCTTTTCCCGAACGTGTGATTCCCGACGCCGTAAAGTAAGAGCGAGCGTAATTTTCTTTCCCCCCACCCCGCCAGGCGGACGTTACGTCAAAGTGTGGGACCTGCTCAAAGGAGGGCAGGCACTGGTGTCACTGAAGAACCATCACAAAACGGTCACGTCCTTGTGCCTCAGCAGCAGCGGACAGCGGCTGCTGTCGGCCTCCCTGGACAGGTACTTCTCATGTTCAGTGGAACCTTCGCTTCAGAGTGCGTCGGCTTACGGGTTTTCCGAGATACGAGCCGTCGCCGAGTCGAGATCCGAGCGGAATGAACGTTCGTAAAGTGGTGTTAAACAGTTGGACGCGTAGCCCAGAGAAAATCATGGAAAAACATGAGCGAGGTGTGTGTGTGTGTGTGTGTTGTGGACTCGTCCATGAAGAGATGGAGAAGTTGTTGTCTGTGAGATACTGTGATGGAGAGCATCGTCTCTGAGAAGGCAGGAGACGTTTACGGGAATTAGGTGCGGCGGGAACGTCAACAGACGAGGCGTCGGAAGAGCCGTTCAAAGCGGGTCGGGGACGGTTTTATTGTTTTAAAAAGATGAGCGGCTTCACTCCGTCACTACATCAAGTTTAGTCATAAAGTGTGGCAAAGTGTACAGATTATATTTAGCAACACATTGTAGCATTAGGTGTGAAGCAAGTTACTTCTTAACATTCTCTTTTATTAGATTATTTTTATACATTTTATGGTTTATAAAGTACATTTTTTTCTTATTTTTAAACCCATAACAAAACATAGGGGCTGGAACGGATAAATAGCGTTTTAATTCAATAAGGAAATGTAATTTGATATACGAATTGAGTCACAAGCTCGGTCACGAAACCAATTAAACTCTTCAGTCTAGGTATTAATGTATCTGTGTTTTAAAGTAGCCCCATTTAACGTTGAACCTCTTGTCTCTTCAGGCACGTAAAGGTTTACAACACCACCAACTATAAAGTGGTCCACAACTTTGACTACCCAACCTCCATTCTAAGTGTGGCTCTAGCTGTAAGTCCTTTAACACCGCCCTCGATGGTGTTACTTTTGGTATCCGTTGTATACGGGGAAATCTGAAGCGCAGAGGTTGGCAATCAGTTGGAGTGATCTATGTTATCAGCAAGGTGCTATCACAAGAAAGTGTTTCGGTTAGAGAGCAGTTTCGCTGCCGGAAGCTGATAAAACTTTGCCAGCCGCTGGTGTTTACTGCTTCTGGATTTTCCCGTTTCTAAAACAAATTAAATTGCACACATCGACACAATCCCAATCCCGGTTTGAATCCTAAAGAGCTCCTGCCCTGATACAGCGACGGTCCACCATCCACCTACTCTGTAAACCCAATCAGCTCGTCGCCTGGAAAACAACAGCATGGAGTGGAGACTTCACATCACAAACCTCTGACCCCTGCAGGAAACTCGTTCATGGCTCAGATTGAGCCAGGCTGCTAAATCCGCAATCCGCACACTTCTGACAATATATCGCAATATTACCACTTTTTTTTTTTTTTTTTTTTGCACTACTGCTATTTTTCACTTCACAGAGAGAACCATCATGCTGCTATTGTACCGTATACCATTATGGTACAACTTACTGACCTTTTGCACTAAACCGTCCAAAAAAAAAAACCTCTGCTGCTACTCTCCATATTCAAATTATACATTTATACACTTCAGTCCTCATGCTGTCTATGTCTGTCATTTTTTCACCTTACCAGCAGTTTGTATCTGCGTGCACTTTATACCTTTATAGTCTAATGTTTAAAATAACAGTGCACTTTACTGTTTAATTTATGCTATATTGTTATTATTTTGTTAGTCATATTCACATCCTCTCAGTTCCTCTGTGTGTCTCGTACATGTCGAGAAGTTGACGATAAAGTAGACTTTGATAATACTGCATGTTGTTTTATGAGGAGGAGAACATTTGATGTGAATTTTTCTTTCCCGGGGCTGCGCATCGCACTGATGAACTTGACTGTGAAATTGAATATCTCTCCTCTCAGCCGGATGATCAATCCATCGTTGTGGGAATGACCAACAGTGTTCTGAGTATTAAACACAGGAAAGACCCAGAGGATTCAAAGGAAGTGTCGGCACAGCAGAGGCGGCGCCCGTCGTACCGGATTTTTGTGAAAGGGAAGAACTACATCCCCAAACAGGCAAGGAATCTTATTTACTTTGCGTCTCTCCCGTCTGGCTCATTCCGACAGGCGAGTTGAAGCTACCAACGATTTTTTTTTCAAAACGTCTTGTTTTCTTCTTCTCCTTTAGGATGACTATCTTGTCAGTAAGCCAGTGAGGCAGCATTTGGCTAAATATGACAAGCACCTGAAGAAATTCAATGTTTCCAAGGCCTTGGATGCAGCTCTCAGGGTACATATTTTATTCATCAATTCCTTTCTTGAGTGTTGACAAAATGAACTCACTTTAATTTGTAATCCTATTTTTTGCAAGCTCTTTGAGCATCAGTCAATTCCTTGTGCCTCATGTGGGGGGAAAAAAGGGGTTGAAAAACATACAAAAATAATCGTTCTGTAGCCGTCTCTTACCTTCTGCGGTGGCTTGCTCTGCACATTCAGGGGGCAGGGCCTGAATTCCCTCTGACTTCCCTTGCAACTCTTCCCTTTTTTGAGTTAGATCTAACAAACTGCTAAAATACAGAAGGAGAAAGCAGGAAGTGTGTACAATGAAGTCCATGGAGTTCATTGCTGTAGCTCACTTTGATCGTGGATGCAGTACAGTGCCTTTTTGGATTACTTCTCCTTTTTTTTTTTTTTTTTTTTTTGAACCACATAATCACAAATGTCAATTCTGATTTTTTTTAGACATGGACAACTAAAAGAAAGCCTGAAGTCATGGTCGCTGTCATAAAGGAGCTGGATCGAAGAGCGACTCTGAAGAATGCCCTGGCAAGACGTGATGAGAAGGATGTCTCTCTGTTGCTAAACTTCTTCATCGGGTGAGACGTGAAGGCAAAAGGGACCCTCTGAAGCTAACGCCGGTTGTTTATTCTTGTCAAAATCTCCTTATCGCTGCAACTGGACTTGAATGTGTTCACTTGAAGAAGCCTCTTGGATGAGGGGTGAAACGTTTTCAAGTCCAGTTGCCACGACAAGAAGATTTTTGACAAGAACACACCATGACCTGGATGACTGTGAACCTCCACAGTCATGTCCGGTTGTTCAGTGTCACTCAAACGCCGCCCTTTCCTTTACCAGGAACTTGGTGGACCCTAGGTTTGCTCCCGTCCTGGTAAGAGCAGCCGAGATGATGCTGGACATCTACCAGCCCGTGGTCGGCCATTCCCCGGTGGTCGATCGACAGCTGATGCGTCTCCAGGACCTGCTTGAGAGGGAGATTGACTATCAGCAAGACCTGCTGGAGGTGCTGGGCATGTTGGACACAATCTTTGCCTCCTACCACCAAAGAAAGGAGGTGCCGTGTCTTAGCATCAGCAAATCAAACGGCGTGGCTCCTATAGAAGCGAGTAGCCCAAGGCCGCCGCTCCAGGCCACCTGATGTCTTCACAACCTGTGCACACCTCTTCATCACACATCAGACAATGACAAGTCACCCACTTCCCAGACAGATATTTTTGTTTCTTCTTCAAGAGACCGACAAGCCCTTCGCTTTCCTCGGATATTTTGACCTGACTGAACACGCGGGCCTCAAACGTACATTTTCTGTACGAGTATTTGGTTGTAAATCAATCATTTTTAAAACTGGAGATGTCGTGGTTACACTCTCAGTTGTGAATGGTTCTGTGTCTTTGGGGTTCAATGTCCGTGACTGTTTTGTGTTTTCATAATGTTCGGGATTAACAGATGTTTTATAGGCAGTAAAAAACAACAACTTTGAAATATTGATCTGACTTGGAGTCGAACTATTCTATGTTCTGCCACATTAATTTTCATTTGCTTACATTACAAATTGGCCGTTAGAATACAATGCACTGAGACTAAGTAAAGCATTCAGCTTCTGAGGTGTTAAACCCGCATATAGTCGCTAAATCTCCCATTGTCTAATTTCAATAGCTCTTCAGACAATCCGGAGATCTCACCTAAGTGTCAATGTTCAAACAAATACGGCTATTTTAATTAACCTTTCAAAGTAGCGCTGCCCTCAACCACTGAAAGGATTGATGGCTGCTGGAGGATTTGTAATGCGACTGTGTCAGTCAGGCAGACCAAATGCTTCATTTTATGTTTTTATGTTTTGTATTCAAATGTTTCAATGCACATTACAATACTCAATGTGAATTTGACACGGTGTTTTCAGAAAATTACAAGCGTTCCTACATCATAGAGCAACCCCATTCTTTCTTTGAGGAAAAATGAACATTTTGCTGAACCTTCAAATGTTTTTAGCTTGCGAATCCCAGACCCCAGGGGACGTCCGCGCCTCCCAGTCGCGTCACAGATGGGTCACATTGCACGGAAAAATGTGCGCTCTCATCACCCTTCCAGAAAACAAGATCTGGGGTCAATACCAACCTTCACTGTTCATCAAACAGCGAAACCCTTGACGTGTATGTGTGTGTTTACACACGAATGTGGCAGTTTTTATGCAAGCCGTGCAGGAGTCCTGTCCCACTTGTGCGGCTGCATTTCCATCCCCACCCTCTAGGGGGCGCTAATTCACCGAGCATGTCACCTGTACAGAAGACTTGACATGTGACCAGACGGGGGAGGTGAGCTCGGTGTGTCCGCGGAGGCAGCGCTGGTCTCCCGCCGCAAGGAACGGGTCACACCGGCCACCACGTCCTGTTTCCTTCAGAGGATGATGAAGCCGCGCTCCGTCCACTGACTTTGCCTGGAGGTGGGGGCGGGGGGGGGGGTTCTTCTGCCGGGGTGTGGGCTCCGTTTCAGGCGGGGGCATCCCTGGTGTTTGCGTTAAATTTGGCAGTTAACCCTTCCCGTCCCCCTGACCCTAATTATGCTAATTTAG